>JAYMGJ010000446.1:0-56017 GCA_037178675.1 Scleroderma bovista
CGTCGCTAGTAGTGGTCAGTGGAGTGGTGGTGGCTGCATTGTCGTTGTCAATGATGGTGGTGGGCCACATCGTTGTCGACTGCAATAGTTAGTGAAACATATTTAAAAAAAGTAAATGAAACACTTACAAGTACTATAATAAAGCTTGTGGTCGTTGCGTGGTCGTCGTGTGGTTGTCGTTGTTGTCAATGTGCTGGTGGTGGGGTGGTGGCTATCGTCATCTCTGACTGGCACTGAGGCTGGGGGACACGTGTGGGGGACATCATCATCATTGCTGCAGGTGCTGCAGGTGGTTGTCATCAGTGGTGCATTGACCGGTTGTTAGTACTTACCTTTGTTGTGTTCAAGTTGCAAAGTTTTGTGACGAGAAAATTTGAAGTGTGTTGTGATTACAAATCACAACACACTTCAAATTTTCTTGAGTCCCACCCCACCATTCTGCCTCTCATCCACCATCATCCATGAAGATGAGGGCGACGATGCCGACAACCTTCGTTGTCACTATCAGGTACGTACCACCACCTTGCACCCCCTTCACTAACAACAGCCCCAGTGTTGTCAATGACAACGACATCATGTCAACACCACCTCCACTGTCATCATCAACCCCAACAGACACCACCCACCCCCACCCCCAGCCCAGCATCGTGTCACCCAATGACACAACATCTCACACTCAACAGCCCAGCAATGACAATGATCCCTGCCAAGCAGATGCCAGCCACCTCCCCCAACAACGGCCACCACCACCACTACCACTGTCATCGATGGCGACAGCAACCAGCACCCAAGCATCGCCCAACGATGACCAACCACCACCACCGTTGATCGCATGATCATGGCACTGACCACCCCAGATGATGACGAGCCCAGCGTCACCCAATGATGGCAATGGCCCTAGTGACCATGATGGCCCCAGTCACGACAACAGTGACAGAGCCCAGGCCTAGCAATGACATTGACCACCAAATGGTCCCAATCCCCAGTGTATCCTGGCAACAACGGCAGCGACAACAACAGTCACCACACCACCACCAGCGTGTCAATGATGGTGGATGTGTTCCCCATGTCCCAGCCCACACCCAGCATGTCACCAGAAGATGATGATGTTCCCCATGTCCCCTCTGCCCCAGTGTCGCCTGGCGATGACAACGACGACCCCAACCCCAGTGTTGCCCCCACCACCACCATCACTGACAACAACCCTGGACAACCCACCACCAATGTCGTCAATGCCATTCATATAATATATATATATGTTCTGTACCTTTTATTTATTTACAGAATTAATATAAATGGATTCACATTAATATTGAGTGAATTAAGTAGCCAAAGAAATAATTTGGCTGGTCTGGCTGGTCTGACCTACTGACTGACTGACTGGTCTGACTTGTCTGCAATGGTCTGGATGGTCTGACACACTGTCTGACTTACTGTTTGACTGGTCTGGCTGGTCTAACCTACTGACTGGTCTGACTGGTCTGGAATTGTCTGGATAGTCTGACTGGTCTGACTGGTCTGGCTTGTCTGACACACTGTCTGAATTACTGACTGACTGGTCTGACTGGTCTGGATAGTCTGACACACTATCTGACTTACTGACTGACTGGTTTGACTGGTTTGGAATAGTCTGGATGGTCTGACACACTGACTGACTTACAGTCTGACTGGTATGGCTGGTATGTCTGGTCTGACACACTGTCTGACTTACTTACTGACTGGTCTAAGTGGTCTGAAATGGTCTGGATGGTCTGACACACTGTTTGACTTACTGACTGACTGGTCTGAGTGGTCTGGAATGGTCTGGATGGTCTGACACACTGTTTGACTTACTGACTGTGAGACAACCCTAAGGGCAAAACCCAAAGAACTACCACACGAAGACTCTGAGGAGGATAGGACTAGAGATCTTAGAGCAAAGACCCAAAGAGAGCTTGAATGGAGAGCCTCTGGGTGCTGGATTGCAACAGTATATATACTATACTACATATGTCCTGTGCAAGGCTATCCATGAGGCTGTATGCTGTACGAGGCAGTGAACACAGCTGCCATCCTGTGGTATGGCTATGCTAATGACATCAAGGGATACAGTATGTACAGCATGAGGCTGTAGTCTGGACAGACCTACAGATAAGATGCACTAGATAAGATACTACGGTATGATAAGATAAGATGTCATCTAACCATAGATTAGATAAGATAAAAAGTTAGACCGTTACACTACTCCCCCCTTAGGTGCAGGATTCCAGACTGCAAAAGGTGGGTTTGCATATGGTAAGATTCTCAGGGATCCGAGTAAATAATGAGCTGAAGTCTGACTGCACCATGCGAAGCTTCCGAGGGGCAGAGGGATTTTCCTTATAAAAACGCTCAACTACCAGAGGAGAATTCTTCAGATTTGATGAGGGTTTCCATGTTCTTTTGTGTTCTTCATACCCTTTCCAATGTACCAAGTATTGGAGCTGGCGTCTATAAATACGGGACGCTACAATATAGTCCACTTTGTACTCTTCATCACCACATAATGTACCTACTTTGTCCCGTCTTACATGGCCACCTGAAGGTGAAAATTGGCTGAGTGTCACGGGCCAGCGGACAGGAGCCCACAGATGGAGTATTACTGAGTAATACGGGTGGGCTACACACTATGATTTTGTTACCATGTGATATGGGTGGGCTATGGTAGTAGTTAAGGAGGGGTTATGGTAGGGATATAGGAATTGTCATCATGTCATGTTGGTGGGCTGCAATCTTACTGGGTGCACATTAATGGATGAGCCCATATTTACTGGAATGCAAAGGTATGGGGTGGGCTAGCAAAAATAGATACTACTGCATACAGTAGGAACTAATCTAATCAACCTACCAGCAGAACTGGCTTCATTACCACGGGTGAACTACTGGGGTTGACTACCGCGGGTTGACTACTTACCATTGATGGACTGCTACAGCTGACTATACATACACAGGCATCACACACCACAGGATTACTACAAACCACGGTCCCACTATGGGCCCACTACTAACCACGGGTTAACTACTCACACGGGTTAGGTCGGCCAGGAACTATTTCCAACCATGTAACTACCCAGGGTTGACCATCCACTGCATGTCACACCATGTGTTACTAGCTGCCCAACAAGGGTTATCCACCCACTACCATTGACTACACAGCGGGGGTTAACTACCCAGTGGAGTAACTCTCCACCGCAGGTTGACTACACCACGGTCACACTACCAACCCAGGGGTGACCGCCCATTGTGGGTTGACTCCCACTGCAGAAACCACGGGTTCAATACTTAACGCAGGTTAGCTGCCCACCACAGATTAGCTAGCTACTGTACAGCACTGGTCAACTACACAGCAGAGTACCCACCTCGGGGTGGCACCTGCTGCAGGTTACACTGTGGATTCAATACATACCGCGGGTTATGTACCCAACACGGGTTATCCACCCACTGTTTACTACACAGCGGGGGTTAACTACCAAGCGGTGTGACTCTCTACTGAGAGGTGACCAATCATTGTGGGTTGACTACCCACTCCAAATGAAACTGCAGGTTCGATACAGATTAGCCAGCTACTGCTGTTGACAGTACAGCACAGGTAGAGTACACAGCGGAGTACCCACTGCAGGTTGGCCACCTGCTGCATGTTACACTGTGGGTTCAATACATACCGCAGGGTAGCTACCCAATGCAGGTTATCTACCCACTGCTGTTGAATACATATCAGGGGTTGATTACCTTGTGGAGCGACTCTCAACCGTGGTTTGAATAGTAACCATGGTTACACTACAAACAACTATCTACTGAGGGGTGACCATCCATTGTGGCTTTGCTCACTGTAGGTGATACTGTGGGTTCACACATATGGTGGGTTAGCTACCTACCCAGGATTAGCTAGCCACTGCTGTTGACTACACAGCACAGGTTGACTACCCAGTGGAATGAGTACCCACTGTGAGGTTGGTCATCAACCTTGGTCCCAGTTGCAACCACTACCTACCCAGGGTTGACCACCCACTGCATATGATACCGCGGGTTAGCTATCCACTGCTGTTGATTACACAGCACAGTTTGACTACAGTGGAGTGAGTACCCACCATGGGGTGATGGTAAGGGTTACCATGATGCATCATCCAGGGACAATCTTTTATAACCAGTGGACTAAACTCTGCCCTTAACATTAAGGGCAGAGTGTACTATCAACACCAGAGATGGAAAACCTACTCAGCATTTATGCACAGTAGTTGACAGGGAATATTTTCTCTGTGTTGAAGTCGCACGTGCACCTGGCGTAAACCATCGACGAAGTGCGCACAAGACTGCGACCCATATTAGTGTAGACTTAGTAATAGTCCTCTTTAGAGTAGATGTTACATGTCACACGTCACACGTCACAGTCACGTGTCACAATGTTTGTTGTATATAAACAGCATTCATTGCTTATATAATATAACAGCTCTTAACCAGCTACCGCTACCATCTCAGGTTGTGCACTCCACCCAACAGGTGAGTTGGAGTAGCAGTTCCTCTATGTACATAGGTATTGCTTCAACAGGTTATGAGCCCTGTGAGCACACTGTGTGCAGCAATGCACCAGGCAGCGCTCCAGCTCCCTGAGCGTTGCTTTAACTAGCTTGACACTGTGGACCACAGTGAGCTTCTAGCTGAGCCCCTGCACAGCCACAAGGCGAAGTCGGTCGACGACTTGCGCCAGACAGTGAGCTCTTAGTTGAGCACCTGTACTGCCACAGGCGAAGTTCATTGATGACTTGCGCCAACCATGGCGAACATCGTCGACGACTTGCACTGGCATACCCTAGTCATGAGTTAGCTGTTGACAGAAGTGCTTTCACTAGCACTCAGGTGTTTCTTCTTTTCTTGCTTGTCCGTTGTCGCATTCACTTGCTGACTCCGTTGACTCCCAACAGAACATCACCATGTCCAGCGCTCTCGACAAGATGGTTCCCATGTTCACTGGCTCCAACTGGCAGCAGTGGCACACCTCCATGCAGGCCTACCTTCAGGCACAAGGCCAATGGTACGTCTACTCGATGACGCAACCTGCTGACGGTCACGATGACCGTAAGGAATGGGACGACAACACCGAGAGAGCACTCGGTAATATCACCTTGCGCCTTGCCCCCTCGATCCAGGTCGCCGTCTTGAATCTTGACAGTGTTAAGGAAGTCTGGGACCACCTCAAGAAGAACTTCGGTGCCCCCAGTATCGGTTCTGCCTACGCTGAGCTCAGCAAACTCCTGGCAACTACCATCCCCGCTGGCTCCCATCCCGCTCCAGCTATCACCAAGGTGCTTAGCCACTTTGCCTATCTGAAAGACGCCGGCTTCAAGTTCCCTGCCCCCGTGCAGGCAATGATCATTCTGTGCAAGCTCCCTCCTACTATGGAGGTCGTAGCTCAAATTCTCAGCCAGACGTCGCCGGACGAGATTAAAAATCTGAAGCCCGACGGGATAGTCAAGGCCGCCACGCTCTCATTTGAGCAGAAAGGCGCCTCTTCGTGCGCTGGTGGTAAGGGCCACCAGGCCAACAAGCTTAGCGCTGTGAAGCGCAAGCCGGTGTCACGCACCAAACGTGTTTGGTACTGTGGACATGGAGAAAGTTAGCCGATGAAACTAATGCGAAGAACGCACACCCAAGATCTGTTGAAAGATTGTCCCGACTTGAGGGATACAGACAGCCCTCACTATCCATATCACGCAAAGTCATGACTATCCTTATGCGAAGGATGAATACAAGCTTGTCATAGCCATCTATCGCACAAGAATGACTATCCTGGAGCAAGAGATGAATGCCATCGTCTGGCAGTCATCCCTCGCACAAGAACCGCCAAGAAGCAGAAGAATCCAAGGATTGGTGATCATTTCAGTATGAGAGAGGAATGCAACCTACTGCAGTCCAACTCCCATACCAGAACAACCAAAGAAGCAGAAGAAACAATAGAGAAACAAAGGAGAAAAGGAAGAATCATTTTTAGCACCCAAATGTCAAATTTAGGCGCCCAGTGCCGGCATTCCGATATTTTGAATAGCTCCGCCATTTTTGAAGCTATCAATCATGTGACTATACCATCATGGAGCCTAGACCATGGTCTATCTGCCTGTCAAGTTCCGACGTAAATCCGTTCATTTCCCACGGAGATATTCCACCCGCAATCCAGACACCCACTTCATCACTCACTATGGAGTCCGCATTTTCTCTGGAACGTTTCTCCGCTATTGCAGCAGACCTCAACTATGTCCTGCTCTTGGGACAGCCTCTCCCTGAGCTCCTGTGTACTGTCTGGTACATATCTTCCCAGCCTTCTCCCTCAGTCCCTCTCATTCTCGGTCAGCGCGTTCTCCTCGTCAGTCCTGCGTCGTGCACATACTTTGGTTGTCTCAAGTCTATCGTTAGACTTGAAAATTCATACCTGGTCGTCTCTGTGTCTCCTGAGTCCTCTGCATATGGTCCTTTCATCCCAGAGTCCTGTCACATCCATCTCCCTCTATCATTCATCTCGCTTCCCTGGACACATCGAATCCGCTACTTGCGATTCTCTTCCCTGCTATCCCGCAACAAACACGAATGAAACAGTGCTCTAGAACCCTTCTTAGGAGCCCTAATAGAGTACAGAACCTTCCCCTTACTGCTCAAGGGAAGACTGCACTTCGGGAGCACCAAATTTCGCGTTTTTGCTCTACAGAAGCTCAATCCAAGGGATTTGTGACACTCTGTGACCAGCTGTGACTCTACTTGTCATTCCAGGCCCCCTGACACTGCTCTTCTGGTCGGATCAATTCTTTTATTATCCCCCAGCCACTCCCATCAGTGGCACTGCTTCAGAAGCTCATCTCCAGATCTAAAGTTCAATAAATCATAGGTTGTGCTTCCCTTCTTTCTGAGTCACACAGAGTCACTCTGGCTCACTCTGACTCACTCTGCTGCGCATTATTCATCCCCTCTTGGCATTACTAATCCCCATTACTCCCCTTACCAATCACTTACCAATCATTCTTCAAATCATGCTTATCATGCTGCTTATCAATTCATGACTCATGCTCCTATGATTCATATGCATTATGTCATCGCATATGCTCATTTAGCTTCGATCTACTCATCCCATGCTTTCTCCCCCTCTCTTTTGGGCCCCATGCAATGATTTTTCCATATTCTTGGTTATACACCCCTTTTTACCTATGTTTTTGCTCTTTCCCTTGGCTCAGCAGCTTGTTCAGGCTCTCCCCATCGATGACTCAGCCTGATTACACTGCTTATCAATCGCTTACCAATTTCTTACCAATCTCTTACCAAGCACTTAGTCATTTGTGCTTACAGGGCCACAGCCCCTCCTGTATATAAACCAGCAGCCAAAGGCTGCAAGGAAGTGTCTGCTTCCCCCTCAATAAAGTGACCACATTCACTCTCCCTCTCTGTCTATAAGCTCCCTCTTTGTCTTTGGACTTGTAGGTCACTCAGTGCTGGCCTAAAGCTCCTATATTGCTGTTTATCAGATATATCTTGTATCTGATCATTTCTCTAGGCTGAAGCGCAGTCTAGCATCTCTGTCCACTCTATCCCATCACTGTCCATCGCATTCTTGAAGCAGGAACTGTCCCCTTGCTTCCCTGTTGCTCCCATCACTGCTATTACCCCCCCATCATCAATCTATCATTGCTTTTCTATCCCAGGACTCTTCCTAACCACTGTGGTAGGCTGAAGAGGAGTCAATACCATCCCCAGTCGCATCTATTCCCCATCAGAAGCCCTTCCCTTCCCTCCTGCATCCTGCCTGAAGGCGTGCAGCACATCCCCCTGAGGACATTAAATACCAGAAACGCAAAGGAAGACCACTACTCGCATATTGCTGTCATTTGGTGTTGGTTGTTGGTTGTTCTGACCTCTTCCCTCACTTAGGCGCACACCGGCTGACCCAAAGTTCGCCCAGCAGCAGCAGCAGCCTCAGAGGCAGCAGCAGCAGCAAGGCGGGTCCAATGGCGGTACGAGTGGAAACACTCCTGCCCAAGGACAGGGAGGCCGCACTCGACGTGGCGGCAAAAAGGCTTGCGCTCGCCACGAGAACGCTCAACAGGCCGCCTTCGCTACATACGTCCACTACGATGGACCAGAACCCACTGTCGACCCTCACGCCCTGGCTCACACCCCCGGTGCTGCCCACTACGGCCCCCCCGCTTTCGAAAATACCATCAAGGCCTTCGATTTGGCACACCATCTGGGGGTAGAGCCCTCCTGCCAGACCATCCGCACCCTCAACCAAGTTGTGTCGATGGCGAGTGCGAACCTGGACCAGCCCGAGGCCGGTCCCTCCTCGCTGAAGCACCCTCGTCTCGAGGAGCGCATCACGATGTATGAGGAGGATGCCATCTCCCTTGGGGATGATGAACCCTTCGCCCACGAGCCCTTCGCTGACAATGAGTTCGACGAGATCGATGCGATGGTCCTCGACCACTACAACGCGACGTCGATGGCGATGGGTGCAGAGGCCAGCCTTTTCAGGCAAGTACCTTCTGCACGTGTGCTGACCAACACTGACACGCTCCCTTTACATGTGCACTTTATGCCGTCACTGTATATAGCGAGTAGTAACTACAATTTGTCATGTTGTGTCTCCTCGAGTAAAGCATATATCTGTTCGTGTTCGAATGATGCGCGCTGTGCTGGCTGTAAGGGAAAAATGGTCGATGATAGTGAACTTTCTGGTGCTTTCTGGCTCTTAGACTCTGGCGCATCACGCCACTTCACTGGTGACATAGGCGATTTCGCCTCCTATAACGCACTAAAGCGAGCGCACTACGCCAAGACGGCTAATGGTGTAGCGCTGATTGCTGGCATTGGCACGGTATTACTCCGGTGCCTAGACCACAACTCAGGGAATGAGAAAGTCATTACACTCACCCAAGTGCTCCATATGCCAGGCGCTACTGCACACCTCATTTCTATGGGCGAAATGCTCCAGCAAAATTACAACGTCACTGGCGATAAGTGAGGCATTAGCCTCACTCATAAAGCTGAATGCCTATGGTTTGGGCCAGACCTAGAAGATGATCACAACGTCATTTTTGGGATTAGATCTATCCCGATAATTAGATCTAACTACATCACCTCCGTGAGCAAAGTCGATTACGACATTATGCACCGGAGATTCGGGCACCTGTCAAGTCCGGGTCTACTCCAGTAGGAAGTCCGGTCAAGTCCGGATGAAAACAGACGAGGGCAGAGGTCAGAGGTTTGGGCAGAGGTTAGCCCGGGCCGGAGTTGCGACCGATTGGATTCAACGACAAGGTCAATGAGCGTTGATCCCTTGCGTAGGTTCCGGTCAGGTGGAGATGGAGACGGAGACAGACAAGGGGACAGGAGTAGTAACTTAGATGATTTCAGACTGAGGTGTACAAGGTAAACTAGAGGGTACTTATACTAAGTAGAAACTAGGGTCGAGTACATACGGTGACAAGTAAACAACCTAATAGCGGACAAGGGATGACCGGAGTTAGGACTAGGTCAGGTCCGGTGAAAATGCTACAAGGTATAGGATATATTGAGTTCACGGAGAACTCACGTCAAGGCAGGGTAGACGGCGAGGTGTAGTAAGAGCGAATGGAGTATAGACCAAGGGTCGTAGTTAGCGGAAGGTTATCTGCGCGACCGTTGACTGGAGTGACTGAGAACGACCGGAGTTGAGCTGTAGGCCTGCGATGTGACCGGAGTAACCGGATATGGTCCGGAGTTGGACATGGTCATAACAGTATCCCCCTTTTAGGGGCCGAACCCATGAGGCCCCAATGAGGCTGTCGTGTGGTCGCCTAAAACAATGCGGAGTCTGGAGTGGTTATCTGAGTACGAATTCTGGATCTATAAAGATCAGACCGGTTTTGCTTTTACCCCAGTTTTCTGCCTTCTACCAACATGTCCGCACCAGCCAAGTCTACCACCCCCGCTGCCACTTCTACTGCCGAGTCCAAGGATTGGACAAAGGCCACCACACCGGAGCTACTGTCCGGTAGCAAGGACAAGTCGAGCGTTCTCGACGCGAAGGCAAAGGAGCGTCGTCGCCGCAAGCAGGTGAGGAGAGAGGAGAGGCAGCGTCGGGAGGCGGAAGAGAAGAGAGCACACAAGGAGGCAGAGCGTGCAAAGGCGGAGGCAGAGCGAAAGGCGAGGGAGGAGGCAGAGCGCAAGGTGCGTGAGCAGGCGGAGAGGGAGAGGGCGGAATCGCAAGTGAGGGTGGAGTTGGAGCAGAGGAAGGTGGCGGAAGTGGCTGCCAAGCAGAGGGCGGCGGAGGTAGCCGCCAAGCAAAAAACAACGGCGCAGGAGGCGTTGAAGAAGAGAGCAAGGGAGGAACCGGAGGCAAGTCCGGTAGGAGAGGTCCGGTAGGTTTTATTTTTGTTCTATTTCTGCTCTTGTTTTGCTGACTTCTTTTTATAGATGCGTGCGTTGCGCAAAGCATCGCGCAGTGTGCGAGCGTGACCTGGAGAAGCCAAAACAGCGGGCGTGCATGAAGTGCGCCGGCCTCAAGGAGAAGTGCAAGTGGCCGGAGGTGGGGGGTCCCGGTCCGGTAGTGGACAAAGGCAAGGGTAAGGCGAAGGAGAAGGAGGTGGCGACGTCACCGCGAGGCAGTGAAAAGCGGAAGAAGAAGAAGCTGGCGAAGGTCGTCAACGACGACGACGAGGTTGTGGAGGTGGCAGGCCCATCCGGGTCAAGGTCCGGTTTCAACACCGGGCCTTTCTTGGAGCAGATGGACCGGCTGACAGCCGCGGTGGAGGCGATGACCAGACAGATGGCCCGGATCGCGGACTCCACATGATCCGTGTCGTGGTCCAACGACCGCCTGAGCGCTGGCCTCGAGACCTTTCTCGAGGAGTGCCGTTTCTTCATGGTGCCTTGGGACGAAGATGAGGAGTCGGAGGATAGTGAGGCGGAGGTCGACCCGGAGGAGGTCGAACAGGAGGTACAGGGGCTCCAAGAGGAGCAGGAGAATCCTGACAGCGGTGTGCCGGAGTGATTGGTCCGGTCCAGGTCTTTGTAAATAGAAATGTAAATTAGTTTTACTTTTGTTTATAAGAGAAGTGGCTTTGACTTGGGAGTGAGTGATATTACAGAGTGAAACAGATAGGGGAAACAGATAAGAGAAACAGATAAGGGAAACAGATAAGGGAAACAGATAAGGGAAACGGAGGCGAGAGTAATACTACATGGACGCAAGTGGTCCGGGTTTGTCCGGGTACCGGACATGGTAATCTTCTAAGAGTTCTGTAGCATTGCCAAGTTCAGTGGCGAGAAGCCATGACGTTTCTTCGTCAGTTCCTTTGTAACCGGACCAACGCACCAGGTACAATAGCTTGCACGATCTGCGTCGACGATCAACCTTGGAGTTGAGGATCTCAGAGATCTCGAACTCCGGTTCACCATCTACTTCGACCGGTGGCGGAGGAGATTGTATCCGGTCCAGTATGGTGTTGGGTGTGGCCGGTTCGAGTTGGGAGACATGGAAGACGGGGTGAACTGCGCGCATGGAATCTGGAAGACGGAGTGTAAAAGAGAGGGAGCCTACTTGCGCGATGATAGTGTAGGGCCCCAGGTTCTTCTCTGATAGCTTTTTGGATGGTCGTGTTGACTGGAAGTATTTGGCTTTCACGTACACTTGGTCGCCAACTTTGAAGTCCAGTGCCGGAGTACATTTGGCATCAGCCGGACCTTGGTAGCGAAGTTGCGCGTTGGCCATTTCTTCTCAAAGATATTGATGTAGTGACTCGAGGTCGACTGCGTAGTCACGAGCCCATGCAGAGGTCATATCGCACTCCGGATAGACAGAGATGTTAGGATGATAACCTTTGTTAGCGAAGAATGGTGAGACTCCGGTGGTAGCACTAGGTGTGTTATTATAAGCAAACTCCGCCAAAGGGAGTAGGTCCGCCCAGTTGTCCTGCTGGTAGTTGCAGTAGACGCGGAGGTACTGTTCGAGTGTCTGGTTGGATCGCTCCGTCTGGCCATCGCCCTCCGGGTGGTAACCAGAGGTGAAGTGGAGGCACATGTTGAGGGCTTTTCTGAGTGACCGGAAGAAGTGGGAGACGAACTCAGTACCGCGATCTGAAGTGACGTGGGCGGGAACACCATGCTTGGAGAATACATGGAGTAGAAAGAGCTTCGCGAGCTCTGGGCTAGTGATGGTGTCGTGAGTAGGAATGAAGATGGCCTGTTTAGAGAGCCTATCTACTATGACCAAGATAGCTGTGAATCCGGTAGAGGCAGGGAGTTGCTCTATAAAGTCCATGGATATGGAGTTCCAAGGTCTTTCCGGGACAGGGAGCTGTTTTAGTAACCCATAGGGTCGGTGGCACGGTGTCTTAGCTCGAGCGCAGGAGGTGCATGACCGGACGTAGTCTTTGACGAAGGTCCTGAGGCCAGGCCAGGTATACTTACGCCAGATTAGTTCCAGAGTCCGGTTTTGCCCAAAGTGGCCAGAGAGTGGGTGATCATGGTGATACCGGAGTACCCGGAGATGGAGACCGTCCAGGTCCGGTACATAGATGCGACCATCTAGGCAGAGGAATCCTGCCTCATCTGCGGACCAGCGAGAGTCTGGAGGGTCAGAGAGGTGGATCTGGGCAATGGGATCTGAGGGGAGAGCAGATAAGATGTCGTTGTGGAGTGTTTCCACATCCATGATGGCAACTGCTCGACGGAGGACCAGAAACTCTAGAATGGTTGCGTGAAGGGAGTTAGTCAGTTGTTCTTGGGTGAACACCGGCCTGAGATTTTGTGGATTAACGTGGGCATAGCCACTATCCCCCTCTTTGGGGTAGACGTCCCATCGTCTAGTGAGAGCATCCGGCTTGGCACCGAGTTTTCCGGGGCGGAAACGAATGACGAGGTTAAACTGGGAGAGAAATTCAGACCACCGGGCTTGCCGGCGGGAGAGGACTTTGGAGGTAGAGAAATACTCTAGGTTCTTGTGGTCGGTGACGATGTCAATAGGGGAGGCAGAGCCTTCAAGGTAATGGCGCCAGTTCTGGAATGCCTTGAAGATGGCAAGGAGTTCCTTATCGTGGGTGTCGTAGTTCAGCTCCGGAGCAGTCAAGGTCCGGGAGTAGAATGCTACCGGACGGATCTCTCCGTCGGAGCAAGTGATAGACAGGATACCAGCGACCGCGTAGTCGGAGGCGTCCATTTCCACAATAATAGGGGTGTCCGGAATAAAGTGAGTGAGTATGGGCGCAGTAGTGAAGGCGTGCTTGAGAGCATTGAAAGCGCGTCGACAGTCCTCAGAGAAGACCCAAGGAGCATCTTTCCGGGTGAGCCGGGTGAGAGGGACCACAATGTCGGAGTAATTGAAAATGAACCGGCGGTAGAAGTTGGCGAATCCCAAGAAGGATTGGATGTCCTTTACCTTACGAGGTTCAGGCCAATCGGAGATGGTTTGTATTTTGTCCAGAGACATAGTTAGACCTTCAGGGGATAGATGGTAACCAAGGTATTCCACTGAGTCCGAGTGGAACTCGCATTTCTCTGGTTTGGCGAAGAGGCCATGCAACCGGAGACGGCGGAGTACCTCCTGGACATGCTGCTGGTGAGACTCCATATCCTCGGAGTAGATGAGGATGTCATCGAGGTACACGACGACACAGACATCCAGCATGTCAGCAAAGATGGTGTTGACAAAGCGCTGGAAAGCTGCAGGGGTGTTAGTGAGGCCAAAGGGCATTACTAACCACTCGTAGGACCCATAGCGCGTACGGAAGACGGTCTTCCATTCATCGCCCGGAGCAATCCGGACTAGGTGATACGCGTGCCGGAGGTCGATCTTGGAATAGATCTTAGCACAGCTGGGGGAGTCCAATAGATCAGAGATTAGGGGGAGTGGATAGCGATCCTTTTTGGTGATTTTGTTTAGGCCTCTAAAGTCAACACATAGTCATAAGGAGCCGTCCTTCTTTTTAACGAAAAGGACCGGAGCAGCGTGAGAGGAAGTGGTAGGGCGAATGAAACCTGTAGTGAGATTCTCATCGATGAACGTCCGGAGAGCGGAGAGCTCGACCGGAGACAGTGAGTAAAGGGTTCCCAGGGGTGGTGAAGTACCTTCTTCGAGTTCGATCTTCAAATCGTAATCGCGATGCGGGGGAAGTTCAGAGGCTTTCGCCTTACTGAACACATCTGCATAATCGCGGTATTCCGGAGGGACGATGTCCAAGTCCAGCGGAGTTGATATAGAAGAAGACCGGGCTTTTGCTGAGTCTGCAGGACGCAGCTGGAGTTGGTACTTCGTGGATCCTTCCAAACTGCACGCACGCACGAATGCGGCTGCGTTGATTAGAGAGATAAGTGGAGGGTTGCAAACCGGAGTGTCGACAGATGGCACGAGGCCTGGGGTAGACTGGCTGGAGAGGCCGGAGTCAGAGTTTCCGGGCAGAACCGGAGAGGGAGTCGACGGGGGCGCTGGCAAACTTCCTGCAAGAGTCTGGAATGTTAAACTACTCAATACCCAGTCAATCAACGGATTATAGCGGGTGAGCCAGTTATGTCCAAGGACAATCGAGCATTCAGAATCCAACGGAGCAAGATAAAAAGTCATGGGGGTGACATCACCGGATGCAGGGAACTGCACTGATAAATCGATAGCTTGAGTAATTACATAGTTTGATGTACCGTCGAATAACCGGAGTTGGATAGGAGAGACGGAGTAGGATGTAAGG
Source organism: Scleroderma bovista (assembly GCA_037178675.1). Classification (NCBI taxonomy): domain Eukaryota; kingdom Fungi; phylum Basidiomycota; class Agaricomycetes; order Boletales; family Sclerodermataceae; genus Scleroderma; species Scleroderma bovista. Next base: position 14,712 of record JAYMGJ010000446.1, read on the forward strand.
TTGTTTTTGTGCACGAATTGTAAATCTACAAAACAATGCGTGGAACCGGAGTCCACAAGAGCGCGGATTTTAGGTATATCAAGAGATAAAAGGGAAACATGAGGCATAAGAGAGTTTGGGTCGAAAAGAGCGGACGCGTTGAGGCGGGCCTCCTTGGGTGCACTTCCGGAGTCAACGCAGCTCGCCGGTTGTGCAGAGGGCCGGGAGCTGCTTACTCTTTTTTTGACTCGGAGTTAGCACCCGAGTTAGCAGAGTCCGTCTTACCAGACTCAGCAGCAACGGCCGCAGCACGAGCCTTGGCCTTTTTAGACTTCTTTGGACAGTTGTCCGCGAAGTGTCCGGTACCTCCACAGAACATGCAGAGGTTGTTGTCAAGCCACCTTTTGCGCTCGTCAGCAGTCAGCTTCCCGTCCTTACCAAGCTTGTTGGTCAAGTCCGGTTTGGAGCCGGACGAGGACTGGTTGCTGGTTGTCTTTGACGAGCCAGAGGTGTTGGCGGAGCTGGGGGAGTTGCCGGTCTTGGCCTGACCGGGCTTGGGGGTGGACGAGGTAGGCTGGCTCTTCGTCGTACGGGAGATCTCGTCTTTGCGCTCCCAATAGCGCGCGTCGATCTCTTGACAAAGGGCTCTCAGCCCATTCAGAGTCAGGGGCTTCCCGACTCGAGCGATCTCATCCTTGAGGCGGTCTGGGAGACCAGAGTAAAACAGGCGACGGAGTGCGCCATCCCCATAGTCCTGGACCTGCGAAGCGAGGCGGTTGAAATCTACAATGTACCGCGTAACGCGGTACGAGTCTTTCATCCGGAGATGCTCGAGCTGGTGCTCGGCATCAGCAACTGGGTCGTGAGGACCGAAGGTACTCTGGAGTTCAGCAACAAAATGGACCCAGCTGTCCATCCAGCGTGGGCGGTCAGCCAGATTACCGGAGTTGAGAAGGTCCGGTTCGAACCATTCCAGCGTCATACCTTTAAGATAGGACTGGGCAAACATTACCCTTGCTCTATCTTGCCGGAAGGCCTTGGCGCGATCCTGGAAACACAGTTCGCACTGGACCAAGAAGGTCCGGAGTTTCTTTGGATCCGTGCCATCAAAGGTGTCCAGTTCACGGACCTTGGCACGGGAGGAGGAGGAGTCGTTGGAACAGCGGGAGGAGCGGGAGAGGCCGTTGACGGCGATGGCGAGATTGTGGAAGACAGCCAGGCTAGGGTCTAGTTCTTCCGTGGCGTCGAGAAATTTGTTGTTGTTGTTGTTGTCATCTCCGGGGTCGTCCGGATCATCTCCGGGACCATCCTCAGGGCCGAACCATTGGAAATGACCGGGTTTGCGGCGGTAGGGAAACCTGTCACCAGAAACAGATTCATGGCAACCTAAGTCTGCAGAACCGCGAAGGCTCTGAGACGCAGCATCTCGACGCGGAGTCAAAGGTGCTGTGGGGTTTTGAGCTGTAAAGCTCCGGAATTGGCTTACAGAAGCCGGAGGTTGCCTGCGATTAGACAGGGCTTGCTGGGCAGCAGAAAGGTGAAGGTCGTCTACTGCACCTGCTTCTTCAGCGAGTGCAGCAGCAGTATGAGCGCGAGAGCGTGTAGTCATGGTCATGAGGAATGAAACTAGTTTGCGTACGAGTTTTGTATAGTGAACCCACACAAGTGTGAGTCTGAAATACTGTCAAGTCCGGGTCTACTCCAGTAGGAAGTCCGGTCAAGTCCGGATGAAAACAGACGAGGGCAGAGGTCAGAGGTTTGGGCAGAGGTTAGCCCAGGCCGGAGTTGCGACCGATTGGATTCAACGACAAGGACAACGAGCGTTGATCCCTTGCGTAGGTTCCGGTCAGGTGGAGATGGAGACGGAGACAGACAAGGGGACAGGAGTAGTAACTTAGATGATTTCAGACTGAGGTGTACAAGGTAAACTAGAGGGTACTTATACTAAGTAGAAACTAGGGTCGAGTACATACGGTGACAAGTAAACAACCTAATAGCGGACAAGGGATGACCGGAGTTAGGACTAGGTCAGGTCCGGTGAAAATGCTACAAGGTATAGGATATATTGAGTTCACGGAGAACTCACGTCAAGGCAGGGTAGACGGCGAGGTGTAGTAAGAGCGAATGGAGTATAGACCAAGGGTCGTAGTTAGCGGAAGGTTATCTGCGCGACCGTTGACCGGAGTGACTGAGAACGTCCGGTCGTCCCTTGTCCGCTATTAGGTTGTTTACTTGTCACCGTATGTACTCGACCCTAGTTTCTACTTAGTATAAGTACCCTCTAGTTTACCTTGTATACCTCAGTCTGAAATCATCTAAGTCACTACTCCTGATCCTCTGTCCGTCTCCGTCTCTATCTCTGTCTGACCGGAACCTACGCAAGGGATCAACGCTCGCCGTCCTTGTCGTTGAATCCAAACGGTCGCAACTCTGGCCCGGGCTAACCTCTGCCCAAACCTCTGACCTACCCTCTCGTCCACTTCCGTCCGGACTTGACCGGACCCCCTACCAGAGTAGACCCGGACTTGACATAGGCCTGCGATGTGACCGGAATAACCGGATATGGTCCAGAGTTGGACATGGTCGTAACAGCACCCCTCAAAGGAAGTACTCTGACACGCGCAAAAACATACGCAGCGCTTCCCGGAGATTCACTTTCCAACTGAGGATTGTGTTTGCCCTGGATGTGCTCTTGGCAAGATGCCCAATCGAGCTTTCCCAGAGAATGAAAGACGTGCTTCCAAGCCCTTCGAGCTGGTGCACTCTGATCTCAAATCCTTCCCGGTTACGTCATACCGGAAGTTTAAATACATTATCACCTTCTACGACGACTATACTTCTCATGCCTGGACTATGCCCCTTCGCTCCAAAGCTGCAGCAATTATGGCCACCAAAGATTTCCTCGAAATGGTGCGTGTCCAACATGATACACACGTCGTTGGATGGATGTCCGATGCCGGCGGAGAGTATAAATCCGATCTATTTGATCGAGCACTCCTTGAGAAAGGAATTAAAATATATCAAAGTGCTCCAAGAACCCCCATGCAGAATGGCCGTGCCGAGCGTTTAGGGCGCACTCTCATGGATAAAGCTGAGTCTATGCGGCATCAAGCCTGCATCTCTGACTCCTGGTGGGAATTTGTGTTCACTCACGCAACTCACCTTTATAACCGTACCCCGGTAGCTCACCTGCGATGGCGCACCCCCCATGAAATGCTTAAGGGGGAGATGCCTAACATCGACCACCTACGTGTATTTGGCTGTGGAGCCTTTGTCTACCTCCCAGCCTCGGCTCGAGCAAATAAGATGGCTCCCAAGTCGGAGCTTATGACCTATGTCGGTGTTGCCCCTGGCAATGAGCGCAACTTCTTGTTTATGCGCTCCACCAATGCAGTGTTTACTGCTGCCCACGCCGTCTTTGACGAGCGTCACTTCCCTCGCTGCCCCAAAAACAGGCTCGAACCTCTCGAGAACCCTTTCGGAAGGGCAAATCCGAAACCAGCCACTGATCGACCAGGGAATCCCCCTGATGATATCGACAGTGATGACGATGTGGAACACGACCATGGCTATCCACATCCCCAAGCGCAGGATGACGATCCAAAGCGCGAGGAACCCGAGGCTCCTGAGGAAGAGCCTAATCAAATAAATCCTCCCCGTACGCCATCTCCAGTGCCTCCATTGGCACTGAGAACGCCTTCACTGGCAAGAAATCCGCCACCTCCGGCACCGCAGCGCCCTGGCCAAGCTGAATGCCATCAAAATGCGCCGCGACCCCCTGCAGTGAATATCCCTGCCTGCCCCCAACGTGAACGTAGAGCGCCATTGCGCCCCGGTAACGTGTATGGTGAGTGGCGACATCCCGTCGAGCAACTCCAGGATATCAAAAGTGCCTCTCGATGGCGAGAAACAGTGGGTGAGGCCCCTAGGCCCCCACAACCGGACACACCAGACCATATCCCTGGTGGTTTCCCTGACACCTCTGCAACGCCCAGTGAGGAAGATGTGCAAAAGATGTGCGAGGAAGGGGGAGCAAACCTAGTCCATTATCTGATGGGCAAAGCCCTCGAAACCCGTGACCCTCAATATGAGAGCGTCCGCAACTGGTCCTATAAGGACATCGCTTGCTTACCCCAAGCTGAGCAGAAACTCTGGCGACTTGCTTGCCAAGAAGAGCTCGACGTGCTGCGAAAGCGCAAGGTCTTTGAGCTAGTTGACTGTCCCCGAGACCGGAAGGTCATAAAGAATCGATGGGTCTTTGATGTAAAGTCAGATGGCTGCAAGAAAGCCCACTTAGTAGCAAAAGGCTTCTCCCAGGTTGAGAGATTAGATTTCGACCAGGTCTTCTCACCAGTCATGCACTTTGAAACAGTGCACCTCATGCTTGCGCTTGCCGCACTTGAAAACTGGTATATCACTGGACTCAACGTTCGGAGCGCCTACTTGTATGGCAAGCTCGACGAAGAGATCTATATGGAACAACCCGAAGGGTTTGCAGTTCCTGGGCAAGAGCGCAAAGTGCTCCACCTCTGGCATGCCCTCTATGGCCTCAAACAGGCCGGCCTAGCTTGGTGGCGCACACTCGATGAGTCTCTCAAAGAGCTCGGGTTTGAGCGCCTTAAGTCTGAAGCAGGCATCTTCTTCTACAAGAAGAAAGGCACCAACATCGTCATTGGTATTATCTACGTTGACGACGCATTATTCTGTGGCCCTAACAAGGCTGTTGTTGATGCCATCAAAGTGCAGTTCATGCGCAAATGGGAGTGCAGAGACCTTGGAGAACCTAAGGAGTTCCTCCGAATGCGAATCACTCGCAAGGGTCACGCTATCCACCTGGATCAATGCGCGTACCTCCAAAAGGTCATTGAACGCTGTGGCATGCTCAATGCAAAATCCGCAAGCACCCCACTGCCGGCTGGCTACTATGCCGCCAAGAATACAGAGCCTGTTGATGCGGAACTCCACTCCGGTTTCCAGACGGTTATTGGGTCCCTTCTGTACCTTATGTTAGGCACTAGGCCTGACATTGCCTTTGCAGTCACCCATCTCTTGTGCCATGCCGTGAATCCATCCCAGGACCACCTATCCAAAGCGCTTTATATTTGTCGCTACTTGATTGGTACACCTAATTACTCCCTAGTGTACAATGGTGGATCCGGTGCTGGCCTGATTGCATGCACGGACTCAGATTGGGGATCAGACCCTACCTCTTGCCTCTCACAAACAGGTTTTTACCTGAAGCTTGCAGATGGCTTGATCAGCTGGACTTCTCGTGCGCAGAAGACCATTGCGTACTCGTCCACTGAGGCCGAATACATGGCTTTGAGCGATTGCGCTCGCCAAGTTACCTGGATTCGAAGTTTGCTCGGTGAGCTCGGCTATAAGCTGAAAGCTATCCCGATTTGCGGTGATAATCAGGGGTCCATATTCATGGCATCCAACCCTGTAACGGAGCCTCGCTCCAAGCACATCGACATCCGCTACCACGGAATCCGCGAGTCAGTCGCGAAAGGTAACGTGGAACTATTCTTCATTGATGGTGCTGAGAATCCCGCCGATCTGCTCACCAAGAACTTACCACACGAGAAATTCGCGAAGTTCAGAGTTCAACTAGGCTTACAGTTTCCCTCTGGCAGCATCTAGTGCCTTATTCACTGAAGTGCTCTACATGCAGCACAGCAAGGGGGAGTGTTGAAGTCGCACATGCACCCAGCGTAAACCGTCGACGAAGTGCACACAAGACTGCAACCCATATTAGTGTAGACTTAGTAATAGTCCTCTTTAGAGTAGATGTTACATGTTACACATCACACGTCACAGTCATGTGTCACAATGTTTGTTGTATATAAACAGCGTTCATCGCTTATATAATATAACAGCTCTTAACCAGCTACCGCTACCATCTCAGGTTGTGCACTCCACCCAACAGGTGAGTTGGAGTAGCAGTTCCTCTATGTACATAGGTATTGCTTCAACACTCTGACATTGGTATTGGTTAGAGTGGAACCTTGGTTTTTGACTGCAGGTAAAGTTCACACTGCGGGTTGTTATAACACTATCCAGTGCGCAACAGCTAGATGTAGCACGAGTGGGCTGACAGACATGTCACATTGACAGGCTGCTACCACATAATCCCATGTGATACGAGTGAGCCGAAATAACCTTCCCCAAAGGTAGCAGTGGGCCCATATTCCATCATCCTGAGTAGCACAAGTGGGCTGAAACTTTGATATGCCAATAGGATATGAATGGGCTCCTATTATACCATCCCATGTTATGTAGCCAGGCTGCTATTACATGGTCCCATGTAATATGAGTGAGCCGAAATCACATTCACCTAAGGTATAGATGAGCCCATATTGCATTATCCTGAGTAGCACGAGGGTCCCATGTAATATGAGTGAGCCGGAATCACATTCACCTAAGGTATAGATGAGCCCATATTCCATTATCCCAAGTAGCACGAGTGGGCTGACACATGGATGTTGTCAAAGGATATGGATGGGCCCCTATTATATCATCACATCTGACATGGGCGATGTCATGCACCAAACAGGTTTGGTACAGTGAACATGGAAGATAACACCTATATTGAATGATCCTTATGCGAAGGATAAGCACAATGGACCCTCATTGTAGCCATCTATCGCACAAGAAGACTATCCTGATGCGAGAGACAAATGCCAATGCAGACAGTCATCTATCACATAAGGACTGCCAAGAAGCTGAAGGAATAATGTCAATTGTGGTATGAGAAAGGAATGCACACATCTGCAGTCCAACTCCCATACCAGAATGATCAAAGAAGCTGAAGAATTGATGGAGAAATGAAGGAGAAAGAGAAGAAATGATTTTTAGTGCCCAAATATCATTTTTAGGCGCCCAGTGCCGGCATTCTGATATTTTGAATAGCTCCATCGTTTCTGAAGCTATCAGGCACGTGACTATACCGTCAGAGAGCCTAGAACGTGGTCTATCTGCCTGTCAAGTTCCGACGCAAATCCGTTCATTTCCCACAGAGATATTCCCCCCGCAATCCAGACATTCGCTTCATCGCTCACTATGGAGTCTGTATTTTCTCTGAATCATTTTTCTGCTATTGCTGCAGATCTCCACTATGTCCTGCTCTTAGGACAGCCTCTCCCAGAGTTCCCGTGCACTGCCTGGCACATATCTTCCCAGCCTGCTCCCTCAGTCCCTCTTGTTCTCGGTCAGCGCGTTCTCCTCGTCAGTCCTGCGTCAAGGACGTACTTTGGTCATCTTAGGTCTATTGTCAAGCTTGAGAAGTCTTCTCTGGTCGTCTCTGTGTCCCCTGAGCCCTCAGCCTATGGTCCCTTCCTCCCAGATACTTGCCATGTCCATCTTCCTCTGTCGTTCATCTCACTTCCCTGGATGCGTCGAATTCAATACTCTATCTGCTTCCCTACTTTCAGACGACGTCCCCCAGCACCATGACAGTTATTCCCCCCACCTTATAGTGCTATTAGGAAGAAGGACCCTCTCTCATTCTTTCCCAGAAGAGAGCTCGTCAAGGGAGCCCATGGTTGTGCTTCAGCGGCACTAGAACACATGCACTATACCTTAGTGTATGCTGACCCCCCAAAAAAGACCTCTGGACCCCTGGTACCCTTCTTGTGGCTGTTTTGTCTCAGATCAATCCCCCTATTAATCTCAGATCTTCCCCATTGTTGTCCCATCAAATTCCTGATGGTACACAGCCCCCCATCAAACTTCTTAGGCTGTGCATCAATGACTTCTTCTGCTGTGCAGTGACTCATCCCTTGCTTACTGATGCTCTCTTGTCATCAGTATTACTCTATCCCTTTTGCATTTTTGGTATATTACTCAGCTGATGACTCACTCCCTTACCAATCAATCTTGTCATGCAGCTTACTCATTCCTTTACTCAGCAGCTTATTCATGCTCCCTATGCTTACTCATTCCTGCTTATCCCTTGCTTACTGATTGCTTACAAACCCCTTACAAAGCTCTTACCAATCCCTTACCAATCCTGGACAAATTCTGCTTACTCCCTTCTCTTTTTGTACTTTAATGCTGTGCCCCCCCATGTATTTAAACCCCTGGGCTCAGCCCAGTAAAAAAAAAGACCCAATTGCACGAAATTATCCCTCTCTCAGACTCTCTCAATCAGTATCCCTTCAGTCTTTGAGTCCTTGTAGGCTTCAGTGAAGGTCTAAAGGCTCAATATTGTCAAGTTTATCCAAGTTATTCAAGATCTATTCTTTATACTAGGCTCAAGCAGAGTCTAGGCTTCATACCAGTCAATCTTCCTCGCCTCTGGACATCAGAGGCATCTCTGCCCCTTTGCTGCACCAATCTCTAGGTGTAGTATCGCTGTTTCAGTCTCAGTCAACCCAATCCCCACTTTGACACTTCCTAGGCTTTAAGAAGAGTCCAGACCCCTATCCCCTTCATCATCTATTGCTCCTGTACCCCAGGAGTATCCTGCATCATCGTCTGCATCACCCTGTTGGTGTAGATCCCCTTCCCCCCTCCTCAGCACATCCTCTCTGGACACCGCGGAGGTAAACCACCACTCGCACTTTTTCGTAGTCCTTTGTTGGTGTTGTGTTTGGGTTATTACTCCGACCCAAATCCACACTTTGACTCACAGCGCCCCCATGGATATCAGTGCTGCACAGCAGCAAAACCAGCAGTGGAGTAAAGGGCTCCAATGCTACAGTTGTCAGGGGTTTGGACACATCACTTGCAAGTGTTCTCAACTGCGTCGCCCACGTCAAGGGCAACCCCAGCAGACCCAGGCTGTACAGCCCCAACCTGACGATGAACACGTCAATGCTGTTCATGGCATGTCCTTCTCCGAAATGAGGGATTATTTTAGGAATCTAAAAGACTAGAGAGTGAGGATACAACAGGCACCCTCGCTCTTGAGTCTGAGTTGGACAGTGCAGTAAGGATTTTGGACTATCGCCTCTCCTGTGCTAAATCCCCTGAAGCACAGAATATTTATAAATACTGCATCTCTCTTCTTTCTCATAAAATACAGAAAACCTACAAAAAATCCTCTTCTGTAGTTTCTCCTGTCTCCGTTTCCTTTAACAAGTACTCTGTCTTGACTATAGATAGTATGGACTGTAGCAACTTGTCTGTATCTATTGTTTCACCCTCTAAGGGAGTCACTGAAAAGGGCTCGGCACTGGAGGTTAAATCGTGTGTGCTTAATTCCCTATTGAATAATGCTGTTTCATCTCCTTTGGCATCTGAGGAACCAGAAAGCCCTGCCGGAACCGAAGAAGTTTCTTTCTTGGACTTGCAAAGGTCCTTCACCTTGGAACGTGAAGTGATGATACCTGTCCACATTTGTGGACCCCTTAATGTTATTGAAGTAGACGCCCTGCTAGACAGTGGTGCTACTGGATGCTTTGTTGACAAGAGCTGGGCTCTTGATAGATGCTTGCAGTTATCTAAGCTGGTGAAGCCTGTTCCAGTGCTTAACGTAGATGGCACCAGGAACCAGGAAGGCGATATCACGCATTATGTATTACTTACACTCAGTATTGGGAAACATGCTGAAAAGCTTTGGTGTGCAGTCACTTGCCTTGGAAAGGTCCCCCTTATCCTCGGCCACACCTGGCTTAGAAAGCATAACCCCGATATTGATTGGGTAACTGGACAAGTTAATTTAACTAGGTGTCCCCCTGAGTGCAAGTCACTCTTGGAGACATGCTTCGCTAAATTATTACATCAGAGTGAATCTCAGGAAACTTAGATTCAGGCTTTAAAGTCTCATGAGTCAAAGGTTGCTATTGATGAGACAACCCTTGAAGAGGCCCAGAAGCTTGTACCCTGAGAGTACTGGGAATATTTAGATGTCTTCTCGAAGAAGTCGTCTGAACACATGCCACTTAGAAAGCCGTGGGATCATGGTATAGATCTCAGGGAGGACTTCCCACCTAAGAAAGGGTGTTTGATACCTCTGTCGGTGGATGAACAGAAGGAAGTTGAGGACTTTGTTGACAATCAGCTTGCGAAAGGATATATTCACCCATCCATCTCCCCTTAGACCTCCCCTGTCTTCTTTGTCCCCAAAAAGGACAGCAAGAAGTGCATGGTTCAGGACTATCATTATTTAAATGAGTGGACCATTAAAAGTAACTATCCGCTACCCTTGATCAGTCAGCTTGTCGACAAACTGAAAGGATGTAAACTCTTCACGAAGATGGATCTTCAGTGGGGATATAATAATGTCCATATCAAGGAAGGTGACGAGTGGAAGGCTGTGTTTGTAATGCACAAAGTCATAAGCTCCGACTTGGGAGCCATCTTGTTTGCTCTAGCCGAGGCTGGGAGGTAGACAAAGGCTCCACAGCCAAATACATGGAGGTGGTCGATGTTAGGCATCTCCCCCTTAAGCATTTCATGGGGGGTGTGCCATCGCAGGCGAGCTACCGGAGTACAGTTGTAAATATGGGTTGCATGAGCGAACGCAAATTCCCACCAGGAGTCAGGAATGCAGGCTTGATGCTGCATAGACTCAGCTTTATCCATGAGAGTGCACCCTAAACACTCAGCACAGCCATTCTGTATGGGGGTTCTTGGAGCACTTTGATATATTTTAATTCCTTTTTCAAGGAGTGCTTGATCAAACAGATCGGATTTATACTCTCCACTGGCATTGGACATCCATCCAACAATGTGTGTATCATGTTGGACGTGCACCATTTCGAGGAAATCTTTGGCAGCCGTAATCACTGCAGCTTTGGAGCAAAGAGGCATAGTCCAGGCATGAGAAGTATAGTCATCATAGAAGGTGATGTCATATTTAAACTTCTGGTATGACATAACCGGAAAGGATTTCAGGCCAGAGTGCACCAGCTCGAAAGGCTTGGAAGCACGTCTTTTGTTTTCTGGGAAAGCTTGATTGGGCATTTTGCCTAGAGCACATCCAGGGCAAACACAGTCCTCAGTAGGAAAGTGAATCTCCGGGAAGTGCTGCGTATGCTTTTGCGCACGTCGGAGTACTTCCTTTGAGGGGTGCCCAAATCTCCAGTGCATAATGTCATAATCGACTTTGCTCATGGAGGCAATGTAGTTAGATCTAATTATCGGGATAGATCTAATCCCAAAAATGATGTTGCAATTGTCTTCTGGGTCTGGCCCAAACCATAGGCATTCAGCTTTATGAATGAGGCTAATGCCTCACTTATCGCCAGTGACCTTGTAATTTCACTGGAGCATTTTGCCCATAGAAATAAGGCGTGCAGTAGTGCCTGGCATATGGAGCACTTGGGTGAGTGTGATAACTTTCTTATCCCCAGAGTTGTGGTCTAGGCACCGGAGTAATACTGTGCCAATGCCAGCAATCAGTGCTACACCATTAGCTGTTTTGGTGTAGTGCACTCGCTTTAGCATGTTGTAGGAGGCAAAATTGCCTATGTCACTGGTGAAGTGGCATGATGCACCAGAGTCTAGGAGTCAGAAAGCACCAGATAGTTTGCTATCGTCAACCATTTTTCCCTTACAGCCAGCACAGCATGCATCATTCAAACACGAACAGATATATGCTTTACTTGAGATACGACATGACATATTGTAGTGACTACTCGCTATATACAGTGACGGCATATAGCGCACATGTAAAGGGAGCGTGTCAGTGTCGATCAGCATGTGTTGTCACGCACCAAACATGTTTGGTACTGTGGACATGGAGAAAGTTAGCCAATGAAACTAATGCGAAGAACGCACCCAAGATCTGTTGAAAGATTGTCCTGACTTGAGGGATACAGACAGCCCTCGCTATCCATATCATGCAAAGTCAAGACTATCCTTATGCGAAGAATGAATACAAGCTTGTCATAGCCATCTATCGCACAAGAATGACTATCCTGGAGCAAGAGATGAATGCCATTGTCTGACAGTCATCTATCGCACGAGAACCGCCAAGAAGCAGAAGAATCCGAGGATTGATGATCATTTCAGTATGAGAGAGGAATGCAACCTACTGCAGTCCAACTCCCATACCAGAACAACCAAAGAAGCAGAAGAAACAATAGAGAAATGAAGGAGAAAAGGAAGAATCATTTTTAGCGCCCAAATGTCAAATTTAGGTGCCCAGTGCTGGCATTCCGATACTTTGAATAGCTCCACCATTTTTGAAGCTATCAATCATGTGACTATACCATCATGGAGCCTAGACCGTGGTCTATCTGCCTGTCAAGTTCCAACGTAAATCTGTTTATTTCCCGTGGAGATATTCCACCCGCAATCCAGACACCCACTTCATCACTCACTATGGAGTCCGCATTTTCTCTGGAACATTTTTCTGCTATTGCAGCAGACCTCAACTATGTCCTGCTCTTGGGACAGCCTCTCCCTGAGCTCCTGTGTACTGTCTGGTACATATCTTCCCAGCCTGCTCCCTCAGTCCCTCTCATTCTCAGTCAGCGCGTTCTCCTCGTCAGTCCTGCGTCGCACACGTACTTTGGTCATCTCAAGTCTATTGTTAGACTTGAAAATTCATACCTGGTTGTCTCTGTGTCTCCTGAGTCCTCTGCATATGGTCCTTTCATCCCAGAGTCCTGTCACATCCATCTCCCTCTATCATTCATCTTGCTTCCCTGGACACGTCGAATCCGCTATTCACATTTCACTTCCCTGCTATCCCGCAACAAACACGAATGAAACAGTGCTCTAGAACCCTTCTTAGGAGCCCTAATAGAGTACAGAACCTTCCCCTTACTGCTCAAGGGAAGACTGCACTTCGGGAGCACCAAATTTCGCGTTTTTTTGCTCTACAGAAGCTCAATCCAAGGGATTTGTGACACTCTGTGACCAGCTGTGACTCTACTTGTCATTCCAGGCCCCCTGACACTGCTCTTCTGGTCGGATCAATTCTTTTATTATCCCCCAGCCACTCCCATCAATGGCACTGCTTCAGAAGCTCATCTCCAGATCTAAAGTTCAATCAATCACAGGTTGTGCTTCCCTTCTGTCTGAGTCACTGTTACGACCATGTCCAACTCCAGATCATATTCGGTTACTCTGGTCACATCGCAGTCCTACAGCTCAACTCCGGTCGTTCTCAGTTACTCCGGTCAATGGTCGTGCAGATAACCTTCCGCTAACTACGACCCTTGGTCTATACTCCATTCGCTCTTACTACACCTCGCCGTCTACCCTGCCTTGACATGAGTTCTCCGTGAACTCGATATATCCTATACCTTGTAGCATTTTCACCAGACCTGATTTATTTTACACGGACCTGACTTTATTTTCACTGGACCTGACCTAGTCCTAACTCCGGTCATCCCTTGTCCACTATTAGGTTGTTTACTTGTCACCGTATGTACTCGACCCTAGTTTCTACTTAGTATAAGTACCCTCTAGTTTACCTTGTACAACTCAGTCTGAAATCAACATAAGTCACTACTCCTGTTCTTGTCCATCTCTGTCTCCATCTCTGTCTCCTTCCCTTGACTGGAACCTACGCAAGGGGTCAATGCTCGTTGTCCCTAGTCGTTAAACCCAATCGGTCACCAACTCCGGCTGGACTAATCTCTTGTCCAGCATCTGCCCTCCTCCTTCGTCCGCTTTCGTCCAGACTTGACCGGACCCCCTACCGGAGTAGACCTGGACTTGACAACACCCCTTTTTACCTATGTTTTTGCTCTTTCCCTTGGCTCAGCAGCTTGTTCAGGCTCTTCCCATCAATGACTCAGCCTGATTACACTGCTTATCAATCGCTTACCAATTTCTTACCAATCTCTTACCAAGCACTTAGTCATTTGTGCTTACAGGGCCACAGCCCCTCCTGTATATAAACCAGCAGCCAAAGGCTGCAAGGAAGTGTCTGCTTCCCCCTCAATAAAGTGACCACATTCACTCTCCCTCACAGTCTATAAGCTCTATCTCTGTCTTTGGACTTGTAGGTCACTCAGTGCTGGCCTAAAGCTCCTATATTGCTGTTTATCAGATATATCTTGTATCTGATCATTTCTCTAGGCTCAAGCGCAGTATAGCATCACTGTCCACTCTATCCCATCACTGTCCATCGCATTCTTGAAGCAGGAACTGTCCCCTTGCTTCCCTGTTGCTCCATCACTACTATTACCCCCCTATCATCAATCTATCATCGCTCTTCAATCCCAGGACTCTTCCTAACCACTGTGGTAGGCTGAAGAGGAGTCAATACCATCCCCAGTCGCATATCATCCCCATCAGAAGCCCTTCCCTTCCCTCCTGCATCCTGCCTGAAGGCGTGCAGCACATTCCCCTGAGGAGATTAAATACCAGAAATGCAAAGGAAGACCACCACTCGCATTTTGCTGTCATTTGGTGTTGGTTGTTGGTTGTTCTGACCTCTTCCCTCACTTAGGTGCACAGCGTGCAGAAGGTACTTGCCTGAAGAGGCTGGCCTCCATGCCCATTGCCATCGACGTCACGTTGTAGTGGTCGAGGACCATCGTGTCAATTTCATCGAACTCGTCGTTGGCAAAGGGCTTGTGGGCAAAGGGTTCATCATCCCCAAGGGAGATGGCATCCTCCTCATACATCGTGATGTGCTCCTCAAGGCGAGGGCGCTTCAGCAAGGAGGGACCAGCCTCAGGCTGGTCCAGGTTCGCACTTGCCATCAACACAACTTGGTCAAGGGTGTGGATGGTCTGGCAGGAGGGCTCTACCCCCAGACGGTGTGCCAAATCGAAGGCCTTGATGGTATTATTGAAAGCAGGGGGGCCATAGTTGGTAGCACCAGGGGTGTGAGCCAGAGCACAAGGGTCGACAGTGGGCTCTGGTCCATCATAGTGGACATATGTGGCAAAGGCGGCTTGTTGGGCATTCTCATGACGAGCGCAAGCCTTCTTGCCACCGCGTCAAGTGCGGCCTCCCTGTCCTTGGGCAGGAGTGTTTCTGCTTGTACCACCGTTGGACCCACCTTGCTGCTGCTGCTGCCTCTGGGGCTGCTGCTGCTGCTGGGCAAACTTGGGGTCAGCTGGCTTGCGCTTTACAGCACTAAGCTTGTTGGCCTGGGGGCCCTTACCACCAGCGCAGGAAGAGGCACCTTTCTGCTCAAAGGAGAGCATAGCGGCCTTGACGATCCTGTCGGGCTTCAGATTCTTGATTTCATCTGGCAATGTTTGGCTGAGTATCTGAGCTACAACCTCCATGGTGGGAGGGAGCTTGCAAAGGATAATCATTGCCTGCATGGGGGCAGGGAACTCGAAGCCAGCGTCCTTCAGATAAGCGAAGTGGCTAAGCACCTTGGTGATAGCCGGAGCAGGATGGGAGCCAGCAGGAATGGTAGTCACCAGGAGCTTGCTAAGCTCAGCGTAGGCAGAGCCAATACTGGGGGCACCAAAGTTCTTCTTTAGGTGGTCCCAGACGTCCTTTATGCTATCGAGATTTGAGATGGTGACCTGGATCGAAGGGGCGAGGCGCAAGGTGATATTACCGAGCGCTCTCTCGGTGTTGTCGTCCCACTCTTTTCGGTCATCATGACCGTCAGTGGGTTGCATCGTCAAGTAAACATACCATTGACCTTGTGCCTGAAGGTAGGCCTGCATAGAGGTGTGCCACTGCTGCCAGTTGGAGCCAGTGAACACGGGAACCATCTTGTCAAGAGTGCTGGACATGGTGATGTTCTGTAGGGAGTCAATGGAGTCAGCAAATGAATGCAACAACAGACAAGCAAGAAAAGAAGAAACACCTGAGTGCTAGTGAAAGCACTTCTGTCAACAGCTAACTCATGACTAGGTCATGCCAGCACAAGTCGTTGACGATGTTCACCATGGTTGGCACAAGTCATCAATGAACTTTGCCTGGGGCAATACAGGTGCTCAACTAGGAGCTCACTGTGGTCCAGTGTCAAGCTAGTTAAAGTGATGCTCAGGGAGCTGGAGCGCTGCCTGGTGCATTGCTGCACACAGTGCACTCACAGGGCTCATAACCTGTTGAAGCAATACCTATATACGTAGAGGAACTGCTACTCCAACTCACCTGTAGGGTGGAGTGCACAACCAGAGATGGTAGTGGTAGCTGGTCAAGAGCTGTTGTATTATATAAGCAATGAACACTGTTTATATACAACAAATAGTGTGATGCGTGACTGTGATGCGTGACGTGTAACATGTAACATCTACTCTAAAGAGAACTATTATTAAGTCTACACTAATATATGTCGCAGTCTTGTGCACACTTCGTCAACGGTTTACGCTGGGTGCACATGCGACTTCAACAGATCTAACTAGTCATAAATGTATTGTTGATTACATTATTAATGGCTCCATAGCCTAATGGTTAGTGTTCCAAATGTTTTTGCCTTGGCTTTGAGTTCAAGTCCCCTCATGCCCAACTTTTTTTACTTGCATGCTACCTCCTCAGTAATGCTATTATATAGGTACACAATTAGTCTGGTGTCTCTTTTTTTACTTGCAAAATTCTGTATAGTGCTATGTACCAATCTTTGGTAGTCAATGCTACTCGAAAGTTTTTGTACTGGGCTCTGACCTTAGATAATACATTTGGGTAGTCACATGCAACTGCACCTACTCTGAGCCTATATTTGGTGGTCCATGGACCTGTGGCAGGGAGTGGCAGTGTTATTTACTCATGTTTGATGCCAGTGGTCACTGAGAGGATGGGGGCAGAAGTTTGAAAAGCAGATGTGGATATAATACCAAATATGGGCAATTAGCATTCAATACTATCATTATCTACCACATACATAGCCCCCTTCCTCAAAGTAACTGCTGGGAAGGAGTGTGCCCAAAAATGCCAAAAATGTGATATTGTGGACACTGTTTGTCACACCTCTTGTGCAACATGGCAAAATTGACCAAACAGATGCCTTTCCCTACTATATAGGAGTGGGCTTAACACAACAAAGGTTAGTGCCAGAGCTAATGGTAAGTTTCCCACTACCACTACATATTAACTTATCTAACAGGTACTAATAGGTTTTTTGACTACACAACAAATGTTAGTGCTGGAACTAAAGGTAAGTTTTACATGTTACCTTGTCTAATAATGGTACTTATAGGTTATTTGACTATGGTCAAACACCACTAGAGGCTATTAGCCTGCTGGAAATTGACAATCACTTTCAACTCCATAAGTAGTTTGTCTCACTTGATCTAGCTTGTCACTAACTCAACTTTCATATAGGTTAATTGCTTTGAGTGGGTAGTTGTGATTAGGATTATATTATGTAGTGTCTCTAACTACACCATGTATGTAGTAGTTAGTAATTGCTAATATATTTGTTGCTTTATATGCTAGTATTTGGAGTGCAATAAGAGTTTGAAAGAGTGTGGTAATGGCATTAGTGTCAATCCTATTATATAGCCCTTGTGCTAGTCCCGGAAACACTAGACTGTACAAATGGCAGGTGTTTGTAGAGGTCTGTATAGAGCAGTACAGACTCTGTGCACTCTGTGAAGCTCTGTATTAGTGGGAACCTTTCTGTGGGCTCTGTGACTCTGTACAAGTCTGTGTGGCACTGTATAGGGAAGGGCTGGTTTGCTGATGTACTGGCAAGGAAGATTTCGATGTTGTGCTCGATTAGATTTTTTATAGCACGTACTTTTTGTTTGTGACATGATATGTGAAATGTTACACATGTTTCCCAATTCTGTGCAGTGAAATTTTGAGTCATGTGAATGACTGTACAGCACCATATATACTAAAATGCACAGAACTACCACAGAGTATGACAGAATAAGTCTGTGTGTACAAGCTTGTCAGAGTCTGTAATAGTAGGAACCTTTCTGTGGGACCTGTGCCACTGTACAAGCCTGTGTAAGCTCTGTACAGAGGAGGGCCGGTTTGCTGATGTACTGCAACAAAAGGACCTTAGGAATGAATAAAAGAGACTGAAATGCCAACAGTGTCCAAAGTTGCTCCACACACATGAGTTCACATGAATGCGCTATCATGACCACTGCCACAATGCAGCATCAATGGAATGGTGTCAAGGACTCAATCCTCTTTTACTTGTCACCCTCGAATTGCCACAGTATGTGCAACCAAAAGGGGGAAATGAACCACTTCACAGATCACTCATTTTCGAAATGTTGGAAATGTTGGACACTGCATTACCATCACCTCCATCTGTATCGTTGAACATGGTATTTAGCAATTCATTTCATATAGGCTTCAACTCGCACGCAGTGTGCTTTCATGAAGGTTTTGTAGCAGAATAGTCATCCACCTTCCAGTTGTTTCCTAGGTCATCCACATGTTCATCGATAGGACAACAAAGATTTCACACAGGTCATAAACTCGAAATGCCGCCTGCGTCGGCAGAACCCTTGCTTGGCAGATGCAAGGCATAAGTTCATTACAGCTATTCTGAGACAACTATATAGTACTACTACTATTGACCTCTTCAAGTGGTATTTCCCACACTATCTGCCTTATAACATCTGCTGCATCTGTAGCCGAGGTGAACATTGGTAAGCACAATCGAATTGCTCCATGCAATTATTAGAGCTATTCATAGTTAGAGGTAACGAGATTGTGAGTTATGTAGGTCACTCGCCTTGGGCTGGAGGGAATTGCCTTTCAGCATTGCTAGTTTGTGTTCTCAGATGTAGCCAGCAATGGCAAAAGCACAAGCTCAAAGTATTTGAATGAAGGTGATAATTACTACTACATACTTGCACAAAGACAGACGTAGATATTACAAACAGCACACACAGAATGCCAGAACTATCATGGACATAATACTGCACTCTGAGGAAAGTTTCTCAGAGGAAAAATGAGAAATTATGTTGAAGAACATACCATACCTTTTGGTGAAGTTAGAGCGCACGTGGGCCATGCCATTAGAAGGTCTAGATGAAGCCATCATACCTGTTGAACTCACTACAAAGTCCATGCAAGTGTGAGTTGTCAACAACAATGGTAAACAACCATGGTGAATGGTCAATTTCCTGTTATGGTGGCATACACATTCATGGACTATCAGTTGAAATGTCAAACAATCCTGTACGTTGTAGTGGATATAGAAAAATCACCTACAGGGGCCTTAGCCTGTCCAACCTCTATGTCACACTCTTGCAGAGTTAAGGTAAATCAACCATACAACTGCTGAGGGATATCAATGCCAAAATATTCCAATCACCACATAGCTCGCAACTACTTGCAGAAGATGATCAATTATGTAAAAGAGCTCAACATGGAAATGAAAGAGCAATGGAGAAGAAGTGAAAGAGGGAGGTAGCAAAAATTAAGGGAAGAAGATGGCGAGGACAAGAGAGTATGATGGAGAGATGCAAGAAAGAATGGAAGAAGGCGAAAGCAAATAGCAAGGGCCAGGCTCAAGAAACATGTTTCTGTTCTAACCCCGCCGCCTACCTAGAAGCGCACGGCACCGCTGCAACCAGCTCTGAGGAATGAAATGAAAGGACTGTCGTTCGTCTGGCACCACGCCGAGCGAGTAGCCGACCTTCATTAGGGTTTCGATGCTCCCATCGACCCCAGTGGGCCCCACCCCCATCGAGTTCTGTACCAAGTCATCGTCAAACCTGATGACTCCCGGTGGAAAAATAGCGACTGCAGTGCTTCCCCCATACGCGAAGTATCCAAGTTCGTCTCCGCGTCTCACCTGCTTCTGAAGGGTGAAGTTAAATATGTCCCAGTAGGATCGAGGATTCTCACATACCATTGAGGTCCAAATGATACTGCCAACCATAAGTGCACCAACAGCAACGATAGCTATTGGCTTCTTCGAGAACTCATGTTCCACAAGTAAGACCGATCGCTTATTTCTAGTGAGAACGTCAAATTTGGGCTCGTTGACGGCTTGCGGGTTCACTATAACAAAGCTCTTCATTAGCCAGGTTTGTTTACGTGTACACTATATCACAAGTTCACCAGTGTAATACTGCCCAACGATATCACGGGGCTCACCGAGAAGCGTGCCATCCACTGGTGAGTGAAAGCGATGATAGTCTTGGGGAGCAAGACGGAATATAGCCAGAGATCCCCCACTCAAGGTCCGACAAAGGGGGTCGCTTGGGGCAAGATCTAACAGTGTGGGTATGGAGAACTCATTCCCCTTGATCCAGAACTTCTCCGCGAGGTCAATGGTCTGATATACGACCAAGCGGCAGTCTGCTACAGAACAGAACCCTTTAGGGTTGTCCGCGTTCTGGACAGGGCGCACGCCTGGCTTAAGCCGACGATGAAAGAATTGGTTGAAGGTCTTGTACTTGTCAATATCTGGCTCGAGTAGTTCATCGAGCTGAAGGTTGTACGTCTCAATAAAGGAAGGTATGTTCCTCACGGACTCTGGTGAGTCATAGATCTCCCCTTGACGAAGGCTCAGTTCCTTAAGGAAATCTTGGATCGGCTTGCATCCTTCGAGTAGTTTGACTTGCTCCTGACCGTAGAATAATAGATGCATGCCCAGCCGTACATAGATAGGCATGCTCTCAAAAAAGCGCTGGTTCGTTGCCCTGATAACAACGAAGTTTCCTATGTGGTATTTGTTGGCAAGCTCCTCGAGTTCTGGAATGAGTTTACCCAACCACGGAGCGAGAGAATTGGACGAGCCAAGGATGCCCTGGGTGATGTCCTCGTGCCCCTTCGCTGGAAGAGAGTGGTCAACCAGTTGTTGGAGGCCTCTGGCAATGACATCCTTGTTTGTTCGTGCAAGGTGCGACGGGTGAATCTTCTCGACAGCCTTGGTGACGTTAGCCTTGTCGATGGACGCCATGATAGCAGGTGCTTTGACGAAATAACGCCAGGGGCAGATAGACCATTTTATGAGCCAGGAAGCTGAAGCCTGCAGGCCGCATTTGGACACCCAACGCCGCGGGCGTGATCCTGATGCGCGAAACACATTCTCACTTGCACTGTGCATAAACCCATTTGAAGTGTTGACATTGGTGAAAGAAAATGTCGAAGTCACTGAAATCAAAGAGCTTAGCTATACGCCCTTCAACATGCTACATGCCACCAATTTTCGAGCTACTTGCACCCCAATATATGTACATAGTAGCAACTTGAAGCAGCAAGTCAAACATTCAATCGATGCCATATAGCTGGCCTTTCTTTGTGCTTACCGAATTCTGGTCCTCCAGAGACTAAGATCCTTAATCCCAAGTTCAGTCGCTGTCTCTCAGCGCTCAAGCCGCAATGAATATGACTATTAATGACACCGTATCTACTACCCCTACCAACAACTAATTGACTCGCGTCTTGCGATAGTGCTACAGTATGTCCAAGAGTCCACTGGATCATGAATAGATGGGGTATCAAACGCCCAGCGCTGAAGTGTATGGTGAAAGGACGAGTATGAGTGAAGGTAAACATCGTGGGGGACGTAACTGTGGCTTGCTCTCTCAGGAAGAATGAACGAATTGGTAAGGCGAGCGACGGGATCGTTGGGAATCAAGGATGTGCCATAACATTCTCTGCGGCATGTGTATTAGCGGCAGAGTGTCCTAATATGAGTGATGTGGATGAAGTGACAGCATGTAGTAAAGCAAGTAAAGTGGGCGCTAGAGATGTAAGGCGACCTCACAAAACCCGCCACCACAAAGCTGCAACTGTCATCCGGCACAGCGGATACGAAGGATGGATGCTGTAAGGGTTTCCTGGAATATTTGCCATAAATCGCGTTTACTCATATCGCACATTGTGGTTGTTGCGTCGCCCTCGATCTCGCCACTCGATAGCGTGCGCTACCCAACTAGCCATGTCGACCTCCCTTTCTGCATCCATCTTCATCCACGGATGCGCCTATGCATGGATTAACGAACGTTCAGCAGCCATGAGGCATAATGCACTCACGAGAAGCTCTGAGTAGGTCGCACGCTCTTCCGCATTCTTCACCAAACATCGGCTTACCCAATGACGCGCCTCCGGAGACCAACGTCTCACGACGCGTTTTTCGGAGGTGACAAATCCATCCGAGCCCTCTTCAAGGCCCTCTTGGTCATCATCAGGGAGACCAGGGGCCTCGCCATCAACAATGGCGCTAAGTTGCGCGAACACATTTTCATATGTTTCTGGTGGGTAGGGGTACCTGTGTTATAGCGTTCCCGAAAGATAGGGAAGACTCAGTCAAGATATTGTATGGGCAAGTCAAGGAGCGGGCACTCACTTTCCCCTCGCAATCTCTACAATCGAGAGACCCAGAGACCAAATGTCAGCGCTGACAGTGTATGAAGTGAAGGAGTCATCGACATTATTTAACGATGAAGAACCCTTAATCCGCTCAGGCTAAGTGGTAGTAGTGTAAAGTTCGATAGAGTAAGTTGCGGACGATCAGTGCACATAAGTGAGTGATGACAACGCAATACTCACAGCCATGTAGCTCTGACAGCCGACATTGGTGCGCGCGATACTTTTCTCCAATTGACCACTGACGCCAAAGTCGCATAGCTTGACTTGCCCTTTGTGGTTAACAAGGACATTTGTTGGTTTGACGTCACGATGCATGACGCCAAGCTCATCCTTTAGAAAGGCAAGGCCACGCGTCATGGATGATGCTATGCGGGCCAGCTGTTCATCGTTCGTTGGAACTGGGTTCGATGTCCAGGCAGATCCAGGGGTGGACGATATACTGGGTGGGAGAGAGATATTTCCATTTGGGAAGCAGCACAAAGAGGCCAGCGAACCACCGTCCATGTACTCCATGCAATAGTATACGCAGGACTCGACGAAGAATGCGCCATAAAACTCCACGATATGTGGAGTTATCGCGCGATGAAGAATATCAAGTTCCATGAGGATTCCGTTAAGCTTGGTCGAATCCAGTTCCAATCGTATCTCCTACGACACCCAGCATAAGAGGGTCAGTAACCGAACGTAGCGTATCTGACACAAACAACACACTTTCATGGCCATCTCGACATTGGTTGGTTTGTGAAGAACTTTTTTAACGGTGCCGTAGTTCCCACGGCCCAGTTCTTGTTGGAGGTCGAGTTGGTGCATGTTAATGGCAAACGAAGATCCGTTCGAAAAGTCGACACCGGTTGCATGTAAAACTGCTTTGCCAGCAAAGTTAAGCCGTCCTGATGGGTCACTGTTGGCATATGAAATCAAGATCTAGATCGGGTTGATAAAAGAAAGTGCACGACGCACACGATCTTGTTAAAATTGGCAAAAGGGGTATCAAAAGTCGAGGACGTTTTTCGAGAGGCTTCGGCAAGTGAGGGTCTGCCTGCCCCAAGACCAGCAGCAATGGCACCTCCGCCTACGTCACCATGAATGTCAGAAAGTCTAAAGCCAGGCCTGTTCCGCCTAGCCGGAGTGGAAGAAGGTACTCCACGACCACGAGGCGAAGGGGATGGCGGAGGAAATGACTGGGGCTGGTGTACAAGTGGATGAACGTTGTCGTTGAGGTGGGTCCGTTGAAGTGCCTGAGCGGCAGAGTCTATTGAGAAGGAGGTAGAACCAGCCGACGCGGCAGCACCACGGTTGAGCATCTGAGCAGTATTGTAGCCAAAATTGTGGAGACGAAGATGCACTTACTGCTGTCATTTTAGCCTGCAAGGATGGGGGAATTGGGGCATTCCCTGGTCTGTTCGCGAGCATACCGCTGAGCGTGTTTCTCGGGACGCCATGTGACTGCGGGGACCGAGATGCAGGTCTTTGAGATGCGAGCGGTGTTGGGCAGGGTCGTTGAGAAGGAGAAGTTGACAGCAATGAAGCCGAGGGAGCGTCCTGCTGGATACTTTGCTGTTCTGACACGGACGAGGACTGCATCGGATCAGACTCGACGTTGGAGGACAACTTGACGATAATCGAGAAATATATACTCAGGTCATGTGACAGGTTCGCGGATGTAGTCACGCGTCACACCACGCTGATAACACGTTTAGTGGCAGTCTATTAGGCTATTCATTAATCCTTGTCTATCGGTTGCTCCGTTCGTGCCAGCTTTCATTGCGTATTCTCTCTTGCTATGTCATGAACTCCAGGTTCTGCGATCGTTCCCCAAGTATGAATGTTCATAGCTCGGAGGAGCCTTTCCTGCCGGATGGAGTTTTGCTCCTTGGCTCTCATTCTACCTCATCGACTCGATGACGTAGTGTAGTGGAGAGCTGTACAACACGCGCGGTACGTGCTCATTATTTTTCCAAGTTTCCACATCGCCTACGGCCCTACTAGCGCTAGCCGCGGTGACACGCTATTATTCCACATACACGCCACTTGGCCATGCCTTCGCAGCCAACAGAAACTGGTTATACAGACAGCCATTTATTACCTGTCGGAGCTCATTTCGCGTTTAGAGAAAATGGACGATAAGAACAGAAACGACTTAATTCTCATGCCGTCCTTCCGGGTGGCAGCCCTTTTGTTCCACTAAAACGCCCATGGCCTGGGCTACGGCGATTTTACTTCTATCTGATATTCTCTGGCACGGGACGTTTGATGGGAGCAGATCGATGTACATACCACCAGATGCTGTGGGGCGAGCCCCTTTCTACGCCAGGGCAAGTTTCTCTCCTTCGTTGGTGTTCATGAGGTCAACCTATCATATGACTCAAGAATGTGAAGGATTCACGAATTACGTTTCAAGTGTGAATCCGCGAGTTGTTATGATCGTGGCTATTGTTCGAGGCTGCAGTGGTTAATGAAAATGCTGCACACCGCATCGATCCCGCAACATGTCATTATCACGCTCGGGACAAAAGCTACTACACGTTTACTAGTTTGTTCGTCGGATCTTCTGCAGCAGTCCACGGCTAAGTAATGCATTTGGCATCGGTGCAAGGATACGGTTGCACCTGGCCTTGATGAATGTGACATCCGCCATACATGACGGTGTAGAATACGAAGTTGGGCTGGTCGGTGTCACCGACCCTCAGCTAAAATAGTGTCAGAGCGCCTGCACGTCAACTCAAAAAAACCCGGCCACATAATCAAGTGTCTGGCCCGGCCTTGAACTGGTAGTCTCGTAGCCAGTGTCGATGCGGACTGCGCCGTTTAAGCTAAATACAACTTGGGGGCGTTACAGCGGATTTTGGATTTCATTCTGCCGGGAACGCCCCTTTTTCACGGTGGTTAGGCTGTTACCTTGGCTCCCAAATGACGCGCCTGGAAGGCATGCAGCCCAATCCACGGACAGGTTTGGAAATACACCAAATCTAATCGTATTGCAGATGTGATTGAGAAACATTGTTTCCGTATCCTAAGTGAGAAATCCCTACTTGTCGGTGAAGGTTATGGGATCA
Organism: Scleroderma bovista; assembly: GCA_037178675.1. Classification (NCBI taxonomy): domain Eukaryota; kingdom Fungi; phylum Basidiomycota; class Agaricomycetes; order Boletales; family Sclerodermataceae; genus Scleroderma; species Scleroderma bovista. The sequence continues at coordinate 39,860 of JAYMGJ010000446.1, forward strand.
AATCTGGTCCAAATTTAGCCGTTCTAACACTTACCCTTGTTCCGAGAAGAACAGAGAGACCGAAACGTCGCAGCACTCAAGCATTGCATCTTCGCCCAGCTACATAAACTATCGGTGGTCCCATTCAGGTAACCCTGGGGCTGGAGCTTCAACGAACAACTCACCATTGATGCCGCAGTTATAAACCCAGGCGATCTCAGTCTTTCCTTCGAGAAACGCGCGTAGACTGGGTAACACGTTCATCGATCGATTCGTGGCGTCAATAACATTTGATTTCACCACGACGTTTGTCCACATGAATAAAAACGACATACCCCCATGTGTCCATAACTGTGGGACCATAAAGGAACGAGGAGTGATTTACATGTTTTGCACGCAGTGGAAGCAGACGGAACCTCTTTTTGGAGTTGATAGACAATAAGCTATCCCTTGACAAACTGTTGGTACCATGACCGTCCCCGCTTTGATAGATAGACTGAAATACCAAGGAGGGCAGGTCGGAGCCACGATATAAATTCCCTGCAGTGACAGTGACAACGTCAGCAGTTGATAATCTTGGCTAGTCGGGCCCAGGAAATGGTCACCCCTCCAGGACCTTGGCCAATTTGTTTGCAATCGCGGCTATAGTATTTGGTTCCTGTCTGGAGGACATCCTGCTGGGTCATAACAAGCCACCATAATACTGCGTAAAGTCCGCGACGTCGAGATTGTTAAGACTTTTCCAGAGGATGCCGTATCGGTCTAGACAGGGAGCATGACAGATGCAAAGGCACGTTCCATACTTTGACCCTCAAATCTGGATGTGATTGCTTGTTTGCTTGACCGCCTTTGGGAAGTACAACCCAACGAAATCGACGAGAGATAAAACAAACCAGAATTCTGATCTGCAGGTTTGATAGGACCGCACAAGACACAAAGGGGTCTTACCTCCCACCCGCTCGGCTAGCTCGTGCAGGCACCGCACAACCAGCGCACAGCGCATGACCTTGGCCCGTGTGGTCGCTGAAAGTCGAGAACCAGAACCTGTGTTCGCGATTGCTTCTGGAAACTCCGAAACTTGCTGATTGGTTGCAGTTGGACCAGCGGGACCACCATTAGTAAAGCAAGACTCTTATGATAGATCAAGAAACGACACACATACGGGGAATCAAAAGTACGTACCTGAAGGCTCCCAAAAATGTACAATGACTTCAAGGCGTCTGATAACGAGCTTGCATAGCAACCTTCGGATCTGGAACGACTCTTCGAGGACGTGCCATAGTTTGAAAGTGAACGTTGACAGTACCTAGTGTTGATATCACACCTGTCGTGCACGTCCCTGTTCGCCTGGTAATGATGGATCTTCTAGCCCTGGTTGCGGCAACCTTTCGAAACCGAAGTTCTGATGCATTCGAGCCATGTGGATGACATCACCATCATGCGCCGTAACCCTGTGGGTGACAATATGCCGCAAACCTTATGTTAAACCTTTGGAAGAAGGCGGGAGCTACCTACCACATTCCGCGTGCATTCGTGACCAACCCCAAAAATGATCAATTTCTCGTTGGGCTTGAGACGAGAGTTGTTATATTACATAATTCGCTGGAGGGGCGTGGTATTTACATTTATTTGTATCTGAGCTATTCTCCAGCGTAGATCTTCAGTCAATCTATTCCAGTTTCAGTTCAGGTTTCAAGGTATTTTCACGGGGCTAGGAGGATAACGCTCACAGCGCACCAGTGAGCTACATAGGAATGTCCTTCGATGGTAATGAATAAATAAAAACTTTAGAATTCAAATGTCCCACGTTGCTGAGTCAGCCCAAGTCAACATCCAACCGCCCAAGTCTAACACAAAATACTCCTACCCTCCCCCAATCCACCCCCATAAGATATGGTCTCGACGCAGCCTAGTCACGAAGGTTCCCAAGAGCCAGTCCCAATAACCCCAGGAGGAACGTACTCTATCCAGGTGGGCTAGCGCTCTTTTTTTTCACACATGCCACAGCTGAACCTGCTGACTCATCAACCTCATAGACAGTCTCAGTTGGATGTAAACTCTACGTCAGGAGACCAACCCCAGATGGGGGCCAAGAAGAACGGCTAGCGGAGGTCCTATCTATTCGTGATAAACCCACAAATCCATATGCCTACCGTTCGACAAGAAGCAACGTGAAAGAGGAGGAGCACGACTCTCCAAAGGCCGAAGACAGATGGGAGTACTTCGTGCACTGGGATCAGTTCAATAAGCGTTTGGATGAGTGGGTCGCGGGCTCGCGACTTGTCCTGAGCAGAGATCTGGAATGGCCGCGCCCCAAGCCACCGCCGGGGAAGAAAACCGGACCTGGCACACAGAAGGTGCCCAGCAATTTGCAACGGACACAATCGTTACTGAAGAAAGCAACCACCAACGCAGCAGCCGCTGCATCTCCGACACCCATCTCTACTCCAGCGGCTAGTACCGGACTAGGGTATCATTCGCCATCGCCTGCTCCGTCACTGAAGCGGAATGGTTTTCACGAGGAGCAGGAAGAAGAGGAAGAAGAGGAAGAAGAACCCGAGGACGACGACCCTGATGCCGAGGGCGAGATGGACGTGGATGCCGAAGGCGAAATAATAGAGGGGGAAGCGTTCGACCTGACGGCTTCCCCCACAGACCCCCCACCGTCCATCACTACCTTTAGCAAAGAGCAGGAAATTGAAAAGCTTCGAACGTCCGGGTCGATGACCCAGTCGATTTCCGAAATCGCACGTGTTAAGAATCTCAACCGTCTCCAAATTGGCAGGCATGAGGTAGATGCATGGTACTTCAGCCCTTATCCCAAAGAATACGCGCATCTACCCGTGCTATACATTTGCGAGTTTTGCCTGTCATACTTTCCGTCCTCCTTCATGCTCTCTCGGCACCGCAGCAAGTGCACATTACTCCACCCGCCTGGAAACGAGATCTATCGATATGAGGACATCTCTGTGTTTGAACTGGATGGCAAGCGCCAGCTGACGTGGTGCAGGAATCTCAGTTTATTATCGAAATGTTTTCTAGATCAGTAAGTGTCATTTCTGTGCAATGTGACCGATCTCTAATCTGACATTTAGTAAGACCTTGTATTACGATGTTACTCCCTTTTTGTACTATGTGATGGTAAGGTGCTGTAAAGGTTTTCCATTCCCCTCTACTGTCTTACCATCGACCCTTTTTTTTTTTTTCCTTCTAGACCCAAACCGACTCTAACGGTTGCCATATGATTGGCTATTTCTCAAAAGAGAAGGAATCTGCGGAAAATTACAATGTCGCCTGTATCTTGACGTTGCCGCAGTATCAACGACATGGTTTCGGCAAGCTGCTCATCGAATTTTCCTATGAGCTTAGCAAGAAGGAAGGGAAGCTCGGAAGCCCCGAGAAACCGCTCAGTGATCTTGGCTTACTCGGATACAGAGCATACTGGGCGGAGGTTATTGTGGAACTGCTTCTTAACACAACGGATGATATTAGTATCGACGATATCGCGCAGAGGACATCCATCACGCACGCCGACATTATGAATACGTGAGTCTGATTTTGTCTACGCCCCTGACGTTGGCTCACGTCACACACCTTAACAGCTGCACCACGCTGCAACTATTTAAACATTACAAAGGGCAACATATTATTTGCCTTTCGGATGCAGTCCTAGAGAAGCACGAGAAGGTCCGAAACAAGCGCAGGAGACGGATACACCCGGAACATCTGATCTGGAAACCACCAGTGTTCAGCCGTGATCAACTGCGCTTCTATTGACAACGTGGTAGGCTCATTGTCTTCTTGTTATGTAGGTCTGATGTAGGTTACGGCGCGTAAAAGGGTCGTACTGCTACCCCTGTTATTGTAACTGTACATGTTACCCGTGTGTATTGTGTAGATTGTAATTATAGTGATGCTTCAGAACGCAGGATAAGTTGAAATCGCTTCCGGGCCCTCATTGCCGAGGCCGCCTCCTCAGCGAGGTGCCATCGCGTTCCCCCATCGCCTCTTTCATGTTGAAAGTGTCACCCTCGGACATGTTCAATTTTATTCGCGGAATCACAGGGGACGGCGTCTGGGACGCCGCGGGGGAAAATACGCCCACACCAGCCAGCTGCAGATCCTCCTCTCCCGCGAAGAAAGCTTGTGGCTTGATGTCCGCAGCCCATCGGCTGGCCATGCTCCGTTCCTCGTGGACATTGTGTATTGTATGTTCCTCCTGTCCCTGTGGGACATCCTCGTTTCCGTGTGCGTGGTCGCGGCGTGATGCTGAGTGCCGCTGGTGCTTGGCCCCACTATCCGCGGCACTTGGATCGGTGTGGGCATCCATTTCCGCTGTGGACATCTCGAGAGGAGGTGAGTCCTCCATGAGGATGGCAGTAGGCGGTGATGGGGAGATGGAGATGGCACCTCCGGTGGCGTCGCTTGTGGACGCTTTCACATCGTCAACGATGCCAAGTGTGCGGGCAATCACGTAGGAAGTTACATCCTGTGGATAGGTCCGATGAGGCAAAGTGTATCAGGGGTGGGCAATAGAAATATCGGAACGACCGGTATGGAGCCGGCGAAGGGGGTGGAGAGCGTCCGCAGCAAGAAAACAACGAGGTAGAAAGGGGACAGGTCCGACGGATCAGAAAAGTAAGAAGAGGAGGGCCAAGCATTGCCGTACATACCAAGAGTGTCAGTATAACAACCGGAAGAACAACGACGAGCGCGAGGACTCGGAAGGTCGAGGCTGTCCTTCCGACCCACGATCCAGGCTGGTGGTTCCACAGGTACTCGGTGTAGGTGTCCCAAAGCAGGCGCGGGACGGCAGACCAGGAGAAGGGGGAGATACGTTGAAGGATCGGTATAGACGACATGATTGGCGACGGTGGCGTTTATGGGGGGAACGTCAAATCACAGGCTTCGGCGCCTGCTCGACCACCGGCTGTACCGGGACACCGCAGGACGCTATTCTACGCAAGAACACCACGTTGGCCGACGAGTTCGGCCGTGCAAATTCTAAGAATCCGTGCCGTGCGGTACGGATGCTCGCAGAACGCGCCGCAGCAAAGCTAAGGGAGCAGCCTGCGTCATCAGGGAACGTGGTGAACGAACACTTGACAAGGAACTGAGGGGCAACTACCTTTAATTTGGATTGACTCTGGTCCGGCGGTTGCTGGGACGGATTGATGAACAGAGCCAACGGTTGAACGTGTCACGCAAATGGCGTATTGTTACGGCATCCTTACCCACGGTCCCGTTCGGAGTAGATATGTGCATTGCATCCGCCCGCTGTCGGCTCTAACTTCACGCTCCCCCGATATCTAAGGCACCGTTTGGGAATATAGTGAACGAGGGGAGTCATAATACAGCAATGCAAGCTACACATAATCGCAAAGGATAGGATGGTGACTGCAGCAACGAACGAGAGCATAGCAAAGGGAACTCGACCAATACTGAAACAACTGTATGGCTGCGTCTATGTCTTGCCGCAGGGGCGCCAGAGCCATGCTGCGCACCTGCGGAAAAGCGACAATGCAGAGGGGGAGGGAAAGGGGTATGAAGTGGGTCACCAGAAATATATATAATGTCGCATCATCAATCCCAGACGACGATGGACAGGTGGGAGACAGGCCTTGACGATACCTTGGTAACTAGGGGTACATAATGTTAGATGGAAACACGACACCATCAGAGCGAACCATGACCATCGGCCGTCGCTTCACGACCGGGTTTTCAGGTGGCATACACCCAAGGACCTCGGTGCACCTCACGTCTACAAATGACGAGGGCTCCGCGCCGAAAAAGAGGTGGATGGGGTCCGCCTTGTTAAAGTTTTCGCCATACACCGTCAGCATCTTGGACAGGTGCGGGTTGGGCTTGGAGAGGACACCCCGGGACTGCGAACAATTTGTTTTTGGTGCTTCTGCAGCACGGTCTGGCGGGAGGTATTTTACGACAGCGGGGAACGGCGTCACAGGTTTGGAAGGGATGGGGAACGACCCCGTTTGAGCATTCTGGTTGTCGAACAGAACTGGCGGTACATAAAAGTTGTAGCGCACTTGGTCTATACAAACGCCAGGTCAGACCCAACAAATATGTGAAAACCGATCTCACCTGTGCCAACGATTGTCCACACACTCGTCTCGCCGATGTCAACTTGCCACAACGCGCCTGACGAAGCCCCGGTCTCGCTCGAGGATCCTCGCCGGCCCGAGGGCGTAGAGCCCGCTGACGTGGGTCGCCGTCTGCCCTTGGAGACAGGGTTCTTCGATATCCCCCCAGCACTCGATGTGGACCGTTTCCCCTTCTTCACCTTCCCCCCGTCGTTCGAAAAATCGTTCGACGACGACGGAGAAGCAGGCTCGCTCATAGCACCACCGTTGCCTTGCCCAAAGTAGTCCCCGCTGCCCGGTATGGACACAGGGGTCGACACCACCGGTGAGCTGGGGAGCATCGGGGACGTGGATCCACCCGGCGGAGACACATTCCAGTGCCGTCCTTCGACGGGTCGATATGTGTTCACCTTCTCGCCCATACATGACAAGAAGGCGCCGGTCACACCAGGCGTTCCAGGTTCTGGTCCCCCTTTGGAGGAGTCGTATACTTCGAACGCAACCTTGTGCAACTGTGAAACAGGGTCGCCGCATACTTCGCCAGGGGTACAGTAGTGGTCTGCCACGCCCTTGGCGCCCTCCTGCAGACCACCACCTACTACCGTGGTCTGGTGATCCACTTTGCGGATGATCAGGACGGGTGAAACAACACCAGACACGAGGCATTGTAATACAACAGTCTGGTTGTAATATATGGGAATCTGGGAGCCATTGTTGGTGAAGGGTATCGCATTGGGTGGAGGGGACGGGTAGTCCGCCTGTGGTGGTGGAGGGGGCGGGACATCGATCCCTCCTGCAGGCCTGGTCACGTCTACAATGTACATGATGAATGGATCCCAGCTCGCTGTGCGAGCGATGAACGAGGGCGTGGTCGACCGTGAACGGACATCGATTCCAAGAAGTGGGGCACCGTCAGAACCCTTGAACGACGACCCAGAACCAGATACACAGAGATACTTGGTTGATACGGTCTGCGAACGCAACCTGTGGAAAAGGGAGACCGTCGACCCATGGTTGATGCACACTAAGTGTGATAGCGTCAACAGATGCTGAAAATGGCAATACATAAATAAAATAACGTACGCTCCAAGTTTTTTGCACTTTGTCTCTTTTTGCTTGGTTTGGAGATGACCTTTATGGGTCGCGAGGGAAACGTGCCGATGATGCGTTCGGGTTCATCATCAGATGTGGGGGCAGTGATTTTGACGAGGGCCTCGACCTTCTTCTTTTTTTCGTCCACGTCTGAAATGAAGAGTTGCTTGCCAACACACCGACCAATGTAGGTTGTCCCTGTAGGTGCATCGTTGACGTCAAAAATCTTTCCCGAGGCAGTGGTCCATTCGATGGTGCCCTCCTGCGGCATGGGCTCCCCGGAGATTGAAATGGTAACACGTGGGGGACAGAGCTTCGGCTCTTCGTTGCGGCGGACGACATCTGTCCACCAGGAATTGCCGATCATGATCGCGGTGGGCGGGGGACACAAGAAGCGTTTTTCAGTGCCGTAAGACTTTTGGGCGACCTTGCTTGACATGACGATGACGGTTCGTTCGCCGAATGCGAGACGGTTTGGGGTGCGCACGTATTGGTCTAGGTAGGGACTAGTTCGGTCCGCCGCATCAACGTTGAGGCTCAACCAGAGGGCGGAGGTATAATCCGACTTAAATGAAGAATGTGCTTACCGAATGAAGGTTTGGAGGTCATTTGAAGAGCCCATGGAAGGCCCAGCTCTCATTCCGGGGAAGCAGCCACTGATATTTGGGATCAGAGATATATCCGAATGGGGATTCGGGCCCAAATACTGGGGGATTTCGTCGTAATTTGGTAGACCAGGGTCGGGTCGAAAAGAATGGGTAGCCTGTGGTGCCACGGCTGGGCGGAACATGTCGGGATTGTGGGCAACATGTTGGGAGGGAGGGAGGGACGGGTGCGGGAAACGGGAGTCGGGGTGGAAGCGTGACACGCGGTCCTGGAAAGACTGCATGGGGGAAAAGTTGGTGTTGCTGTTCATAGCGTAATCGTCAAAGTCGGACTGGTAGGCTGGGCCGCCGACGTTGGGTATCCTGTGGTCTGGCTGAAGATCGGGGTAGTGGGCATTGGAGAACTCCTTCTGGTGGGTATTGATGGGGAATGCTGGTACCTGTTGAATGACGGTCATGGGGTCAGCGGGGGTGAGGGGGGATACTTTTCCAGAGCTGCCGCTGTACGAGGAGGGGACGCTAGACATGATATCATATGAGGGGTTGTTCGGGTGGGGGAACTGGGGGAGGGAGTGGGGGTATACGGGGTCGGCGGGGATGGTGTATGGGGGAGCGAGGGAGGAGGAGGAGGAGGAGTTGGTGCGGTATCGGGAGGAGGCAAAGGGGGTGCCATTGGGGGGGAAGATGTCGTATGAGGGGTGGTCGGGAGGGTCCATTGTGTCGGTGTGAGGAGGGATCGACTGGGAGATGTGGTGATGGGAAGCGGAAGGAGAATCGACTGATTGGAGCGGGGTGAAGGTGTGATCGAGATCGGCGTGGTACAAGACTGGGTGCGACGACTGTTGTGGGACGGGGGGGACGAAATCCATGGAGAGGGGAGGCGCCGCCTAGTAATGGTGCTAATGGACGACGGTGGCCCTCAGCAGAAAACTAAACTCTGATCGGCCGTCGTCGGTAGTTGCCGCTGTCAGATCCAAAATGGGAAGCGTTGATGGAACGGGTCCGTCCTGAGGAGAGGAGGCGTCTTATGTAGGGCGACTCGATCTGCGCTTGCCCCCGGGACTTTCCGCGGGGGGAGGGTCGTCGTACCTTTTTGACAGGCGACACGCATCGCCACTCGCCCCTCGCCGGGCTCCGTCCAATAGACATGTAACCCCCCCCTGACGGGGGTCTCCGATTAGATACCCTGCAGGAAATCTAATCACTCAAGTCTCCTTCAGGAAGGTGCTCCTCGCAAAGGCGGCTCTACCTCGGACCGCGAGGGACACAGACCACGCACCAATCGGTCGTCGGAAACCGACGGCATCGAGACAAAGATCTCCTACCGATCAGACCTCCATTCTTTGGAATTGCACGACCACACGCGCGAACGGTGCGTTGGTCACGACACCGAGGCTCTTTCAGCCTGCGAGTGTGGCGTGGTGGTCGTCTACCGAAAGCGGTAGTCGTGGCAAGCGGTTGTTACCTGCTCGGCTTCAGACCATCACCATCCAATCTCAGCTGGGCCGCCCTGGTCCTCCTCGTCGCCTGCTGTGTTCACCACAGCATCCTTGTGAATACTTGACTTGCCGGTTTGCACTCCGCCTTCGGCAGTCACTCCTAGCGCCTTGGACGGGGAGCCTTGTCTTAAACTGAACATCGCGTTCGAGCTGGATTCAGAACACAATGTCACGATCAGCGTACCGGCTGGAAACACCTCGGCCACGTCCCCCACCGCCACCACTCCGCTTGCCCAGGTCAACCTCGGTGTCCAGCACCACCCAAACACTCCTTTATGACCTTCCTTCCGCCACGTCCGCCATGTCGCCACCCACGAGTCCCAGATTCACGTCCCCCACATCCCCCACTTTTGCCTCCGGTAGATCCAGAGGCCGCAGGAGCGCTCGCCCTGGCCCCACTCCCCCACCCTCCGCCCGAAATCGCTCCGCAACACCACTCGATGTATCCCAAAACGATCTCGAAAAGTTTGCAGAACACTGCCGCGCATGGTACACACATCCTATTCCCTTCCTTGTACCGCTTTCACCTCATTAAGACTTGGATTTTCTCAGGTACTTTGACCAGGACGAGGCCTCAGGACGTCAGATGACCCAAACTCTGGCCAATCTCCCGCCTTCTCAACGCGCACCATATTCACGACTGCAAGCCTCCGTTCGCTCGGCATATCATGCGAGCGTAAATGCACGACGACACGCCGAATTCCAGGCACATTTAACCGCGACCCTTCCAGGTGGCTCCCTAATGCCCCATGCGCGAGCCAATCCACACAGTCCCATGGCTAAGAAGGAGCGATTCGAGCGCTTGGATCGATTCCTCAGGACTTGGTGTACCATGGGCATGCCAGGAACAAAACCCTTTTTTGAGTCCCTTTGGGCGATCATGCGGTTACAGGTACTGCCTGAGACTCTGGGGGGTGCAGGGCCATGTCGCATTCGGTGGCAATTTGATGACGCCGTGTTCAAAGAGGCAGCGTAGGTGTCCCCCCCTTTTTTTTTTTCTCCCTATTCAAGAACGTCACGTCTAATGCCTTTTTTTCGACCAGTGGCAAAGATTTCATGCTCGATGCCATTGACGTACTCAAGGGGGTACGCTTTTCGCTTCGCCAAGTTTCAAGCACGTTTACGAGTTTTCATAGGTTCTTGCATTCGAGGACGTCCCTTCTATTAACAATGGATGCGGGTCACAGCAACCCTCTGCCGCACATTCACGCTGTCGGTCCCAGCCTTTACTGTCTAATAGCGAGACACAGGCAACACCGATCGCCGTAACCGCACAATCGAAGCGGGCACGGGCGCCAAGTGATCCATTTCTGGATATGCCTCCGCTGTCGCATTCTGCGTCGACCCAGTCATCCGGTGCAACTGTACCCTCGGCAGGGGACAATGTCCAAGATTGTACCTCGCCTGTCCAAGCCGAAGAAGAGGAAGAAGAGCGGATGCCCCTACCACCCCTCCATTCTGAGTTTGGCATGGAAGACTCAGAGGGCCACTTGCGAGTTTGGACAGCCCCAGACCTCTCTAATCCAGAGTATCTGTCTTTACTGACGGTCTTTCCTTCATTTATCACCCGACGAACACTGCCACGTTTTCCGGTGTCCAAGGACCCTCGCATTACCGATATTGAGGAAGGCGGAGAGGAGAGAGGAGAAGGCAAGGAGATAAGGTTTGGCACAGGCACGATGTGGGTTAGTTCCAAACGACGCAGTGAGGACTACAAAGGAGACTGGTGGACGAGGTTCGTCCTATGGTGGCGCAGATTGTTTTGCTAGGATACCCAACATACCTCCATGGATTCACGATCGTTGTTCTGGCCGTCGAACGACACTCCAAACACACGCATGGCATCCAATCCCTCTTTACATTCTGAACCATCATGTGTAACGCACTTTTGTTTATATATACTCACAACCAACCTGAACATTCATACGTCTACCATTTCGTATTTCGTAGATGCTTGTCAGGTTCCATATGATTTCATCATTTTTATCACCCGTTTAAGACCATCTTCCCGGTTCATCACTTCCAAAGAACATCCAGCAAGATTCGATCACTGACGAATAGAGGTACTAATTCTTTCGGAGTCTTCATGAAGGCATCGGCCGCTGAAACGTTCACCCACAAAGAAGGGAAGCGCCTGCAGGTGATATCATGCGATGCATTGCCTTGGGTATGGGGTTACAGGTTTCAACAACACACTTTTCTAACTTGCATGCTCGCACTGCAGCCGTAGTACCCACCAGAACGCTCGGCGGTAACCAGGGGTTATAACCCGTGGAACGATACCCCATGGTGCAAGCAGTGTCCAGACTCCAGAGAGCTCGCGCACGGGTTGCTTGGTCAGGAGTGTCATTTGATAGACCAATCCGCCGTGATTTGCTGCGTAATTCGGTGACATGGTATGTATGGCATCACATGCCAATTGGACGTTCTGACACACCCGTCTTCTTGATGCACGTCACCCATGTCTCTCGTGCCACAATCCAGTGCTTTGAAGCTATCCAAACTGTGTTGAAGAAACTAATACCCATTGAACCTGCAGCTGTACATATATTGCCAATTCGTGCTTCTCCCAGGGACAATTCTGTATATTTCCGCAGAGATGTACAGCATAAGCTGACGTAGGTGTCATATGCTCCAGACATTTGGGCGTCATGACCCCCCCCTCCAGAGTTGTGTATGTAGCCGATCTATCCAACAACATGGTAAGCTGGTGTGCTGATCGACTGCGTATTAAATTGATCGTATCTTATCCTGAAGAAAATGCTCCCCTTCTATTCGCGTCACGCGATTATATTGGTTGAGTGGTCGTGCAGGACGCACGCTTACTTCAATGGATCGGACGGCGATACCCGTCAGGTCTATTACTTGGTCGTGGTTGGAGTCCCCTCCCAGCCACACAAAGTTAACTCAATTTCTGGAACAACTTATCTCTAAAAAGGGGGGACACAAATAAAGTGGGTAAACATGCTCTGGCCAAGCCTACTTATGGGGAGACCCTCCAGCTGCCGTACTACAGGAGTTGTGACGTTCCAAACTTTTCTTCTTTCCTGTGGCGGCTGAGTTTAGAGCCCATGAACACCCAGCCTGAGCGTTGGCCATGCTGCGCATTACGCGTCCCTTTGGTGGAGTCCTGGTGCAACACTGATCAATGATGATCCCTGCAAATGCCTGACACGAATCACTTTGGCAACAGACAAAGTTGTACATCCGTGTCTGTTCAAAATTCAAATGTATCATGTGTCCGAAATCCTCGACTCAACGAACGGGGGTGGAAGTAATCTTATCCTGGTCGGCGTACACAGGACTCACTAATCGGTCGCCCCTACCTCGTGACACTAGAAGCATAGGTATGGATTGGAAGTCAATACTACTATATTCACCTCTATTTGATCCACGTTTTGTGAAATAGGGTATTGCCTCGTGCCCATTTGCTTCCCTGTCCAAGCTTTCGTCATTCCGCGCGTAAATCGTTCCCCACCTATCTCCACTCTTTTCATCTCGCGCTCGGAATCCGGGACGAACTGACGGTCTGCTGCTATGTAGCGGCCAGGATCTCAAAAGGGACTTTCCGTCTTCCAGCAAGCGATGGGTTTCCGCGGAACAGAACAATCCCTTAGTTAAACCGCCCATAAATTCAGTTTCCTCGGAAACGCATCGACGCTGCATCAACGTCCCGTTGATCACGTTAACCGGTGTCACGATACTAGAAAACTGGAAGGCACGAGGGATGGAGGGTCTTCCCCAACCTGAGGGATCCTTCGATGGGTCTAACTCGGCTAATAAAAAGATGACATAAGCGCCCCTTTTTGCTCCGTGCTGCCGTTGCACCGCCCGAAGCTGTGCTGCACCGGTCACCCCCCGAATTTAATCTGATCAAATACTAAAAAATAGACACCTTATATTGAATATATCATTGATTTTTTGTGTCATGTCACACCTCAAGGATTGTGAGCCTAGCAAGGGGCCTGGGGACAATGACGAGGCCAGCCAGCCAGCACAATTGCAGGCGACGACGACGTGGAGCACGCAGCCAGTGCCACCACCACCACCACCACCACAGACGACAGCAACGCAGACTGGCAGCCAGGTGTTGAGACCGATTCCAATGGCAAGTTGATGCCGAACGCAGATGGCGGATGGCGGATGGCATCGCGGGTGCACGCTGCAGCCACGGACACAATCGTCCCGAACCTACGAGTAGTATATATTCAGAGTAGCCTGCAACTTGAAGCTTGAAGCCCGAATCTCCTCGTCCTAAGCTTCTTGTGTGTCTAAGCTTGCCCAGCTATATTTCTCGCGCCCTCAGTCGTATTGCTCATATCGCGCACGCTCCCGCGCTTGTCGTATCCCGCGCTCATTATCTTAACACCAGGCAGCCAGGCCATGGCCACCACAGCACCCATTCATCTTTAGTTTACACCTTGCAATATATTTATTTGTGTAGTCTACATATTGCCAATGTTGAAGTACATAGTAGGTGTAAGAGGCTGTTGCCGACATAGGTGGAGTGGGGCCGTTGTCTGCATGATGGTGCCTGAGTCTCATTAGCACGACTGAGAGATGGCCCACTCGACATATTCGAGTACACTGGCAGTGACAGGCCAGCTGCCTCCCCATCCTCGCGCGGTCGGGCACATGGCACTTCCTCCGATCACGACACTGTGGCCCTCATTGTCGGTGCCGCACTGCGCCAACGGACGACAGGATGGTGGTGGACTGGCGCACGCCGTCGAGAGTTGAAGTCTTGCGGCAGAGTGTGACAAGAGAGCTGACGGGCCGGGGGTCAAAACGATTACTAATCATTTTCACCGCCGACTACACTGCCTCTGCTTACTCCGAGACCGGTGCTCTGCCGGTTTCCTCTCTGTACGGCATACAGGGAATAGCCGAGTTAGACTCATCGAAGTATAGTACCTCCCCCAACCTTCCCTAAACCAACAGGTCAAACTAAAAGTTGCCTCGCGCGTGTACTTATTCCATAAATACGAATGGATCTCCGGTCGCAACAAGGGTTTATTAAGGTTCCACTAAGCCTTACCAACGCGCGCTTTTGCATTGATTGCCGTTCGCAATTCCTCCCTGCAGGGAAGGATGTAACATGGAATTTGCCAGGTCTTCTTGCAGGGCTAGATTAACGAAACTGCTTCATGCGTATGTACGAATGATAGACAAGACATGTGATTTCTTCATGTGTCCACGTTCATTGATGGTCCTAGTGATTCCCGAACCAATGGCTCGCTTCTTTTCAAAATGTCTTGGATAGTTAGGGATATATCCAGGCTCATCCATACCATCATATCCAATAATTTAAGATGACAGTATGTACATAGGCAAGGCAAAGCCACTTACAATGCGTTACTTCACCGATTGGCATATCTGAATGAGTGGATTGACAAAAAATAACGTTGTCCTAATCGGACTTAAGGTGGCAGCATCGTGCCAGGAATTGATTACTCTGGCCTTGATTGCGGCAGAATGTCAAAAAAGGTGTCAGTTCATGCAAAGTATGTGATTTTTGCATTGTTAAGAACATTATGTACATACACACTAGCAAACATTACAGTACAGTATGTGTTACAATCGATGAGGCTGAGACCTGACTCAGATTGCAGTTTCAGTAAAATAAATGGCATAGCACTAAATTTTTCTTCGGTCTGTCTTGTCCATGGTTACTTTGCCAGCCTGCATTGTGCGGTGCAAGTCAAACTACAGGCTGCTGGAACAGTGGATTGGCACTTGCCGGTTAACTTGATTTCTCAACGCCGCCACCTCAGCAACTAATTCTGCTATGCGCTTCTTCTTGGCATCATTGCTAACGCTCAAGGCGTTCTTCTGCCTTTCAATTCTCATTATGTAATCCATAGCTCCCAACTGCTCCAACTGTTCCATTGTCATTTGCAGGTTTTCTATTTGTTGTTTCGCTTGAATGACAAGTGCTGCAATCTGTTCGGCAAGTGTCGGGGCTGCATCAGAGCCGGGCGAGGAGTCGGGACTGTAAAACAACTGTGGAACAGATCCAGCCATATGCAGCGACGGTTGCCCATCGGCTTTGGGCATAGCTGAATCCTGGATAGTAAATGGATTTTCCTGGACAACGGAGGAAAGGGCGATTAAACACTGTTCCCACTCGATAGCTCAGAGGATAAAGCACCAACCTCGGTTTGGGAAGTATGGTTCGACACACTATCAAATGCCCGACCCTTGCCTTTATTTTTTGTTGGAGTGATAGGATGTGGCCTTACGCTGATGCTGGTGCTTGCTGCAGGTCCAGGGCGGTGGATGGTGTCCGGTGGAGTTAGCAAGATGGGGTTTTCAGATTCATCGGGCTCCAGTTGTCGACGACGCTTTTGGGGAGTGACTGGGGAAGCCGCAGAAGGGCTATACAGACCAAGGAAGCTATAACGTGGATGCGTTGGGGTGGTAGGTAACAGCTCTTCCTCACAGTCGACTGAAGGAGATCGAGTCTGTAATGATGGGACGGGGGGTTGAGGTGCTAATGACCGCTGGATACCTGAAGTAGGGGACCCGTCGGAGGATTGACTAGGAGGTTGATTTGGGTGCCTTTCCTGTAAGCCACGTTCGATGTCCTCCAACCTCTTGGATCGCCCTGGTGTTTCTGGTGCTGAGTTTTGACTTCTGTGTTCGGTACGTTGTTGTTGGGAAGTGTTTAAAGCCTGGTTCGCCATCGTAACGATGGGGTCATCTGCCCAGACTAAGGAGAAACATGGATAGGGGCAAACAAAGCCCTATTAGAATGGCGTACAGAAAAAGTTCTTGCATCGAGTAGGGTCCGAAAATTGACGGCCACAGGCCCAGAAATCGCTGTAACGAAGGTTTGAGTGCTATGGTATACCCTAAGTTCAGCGACGTACCGATTTGGGT
>JAYMGJ010000447.1:0-40699 GCA_037178675.1 Scleroderma bovista
GCTGTACGAGGCAGTGAGCACAGCTGCCATCCTGTGGTAAGGCTATGCTAATGACATCAAGGGATACAGCATGTACAGCATGAGGTTGTAGTCTAGACAGACCTACAGATAAGATGCACTAGATAAGATACTACGGTACGATAAGATAAGATGTCATCTAATCTGCGATTAGATAAGATAAAAAGTTAGACCGTTACATACAAACACCACAGACCCCACCCAAACTGGAACACATTTGGAGGTATAGTTGCGCATCCAGTGGCGATGGGGGATCATATGAGCAGTGGCCCCAGTGTCTGCATTCCAATGGACGTCAGCATCGAGTTGGAGTGGATACAGAGGGGAGGAGGGGTCAAAGGAACGAAGACTTGCATTTCCAGCAAATTCCATGGCCTGAGAAATGGACTGGGAGCCAGAGGACAAGTCAGCAGGTTGCTGGGAGGAGCTTGATGCATCAGAGGCCTTGTTGGCAGTGTCACCACCCTTCTTGGAGCGTCTGCCCTTCTGTGACAAGTAGTTAGACTTAGCCTTGACCAAGTTCTGGCACTTGTGGACACAATGATTTGAGTATTCACAAAAGGAGCAGGATACAGAGGGAGGACACTTGCAAGAGGTACCAGAGGCGAACAGGATGATGCTTGCACTGTAATTCCTCTGCCAGGAACACCTCCTTGAGTCTCTCTTTCTCCAAAGACTGGAATAAGAGCAGAGAGGACACAAAATGGGAGTACTCATCACCTAGTGAGCGCACCATAGCCATGCAGATGAGCTCATTGTCGAGGTCTTTGATGGTGTAAGGGCTGGCAGGGTCCTTGGGGCATAGCTGCTGAATCTTAGACATAGAATCCTCGATCCTAGTGATGAGAGTGCTATGCAATGAGTCATGAGTCCCAACACCAAGCACATTTGAAGTAGTGCGGGAGCGCTGCCCTAAGGCCATTCCATGACTTGAACCCTGGTTATGGTAGCAGTTCATTGAAAATAGGCTAAGACCAAGCGAGCCTTTTTGCAGTAAACCATGAAAAACTTAAATAGATGGTAATCAGGCAAAGAAAAGACCAATTGGGGATCCCCATGTAAAATACAAGCAGGGAGGTGATCATGGCTAAGGGAAGACTGCTGGAATGGTGATCAATGGGTGGAATGGTAGGTTAAATAAACTCACAAGAGCTGAGCAAAAAAGGTTGCAGACAGAAAAGTAAAGGCTTGTGAGTGTAAACACTTGGGAGTGCACGCAAGGAGATGAAAGAAGTTGCAGGCAGGAAAGCAGAAGCTTGCTAGTGTAAACACTGGGGAGCATGCACAAGCAGGTGAAAGTGGCTGGCAGGAAAGTAGAAGCTTGCTAGTGTAAACACTCAGGAGTGTGCATGGGCAGTTGTGGGTGGAAAATCAGGAGTGTGGGCGGACAGGTGACAAGGTCACAGGCAGACAAACCAAAGCTCACCAGTGTAAACACTGGGGTGCATGTCTGGAAAAGGTGAAGAACAGGAGTAGCATTGAGGAGGATCTCACCAGTGTAAACACCAGGGAGATGGTCGAGCACAACATGAATTGGTGGTGTGTGGCACTGGCAACGAGTTAATATAGCCAATATTTGCCATTGTTTGTCCAGAATGTGCTGACAGTTGCTGAAGTCTTTTCTTCTTACCCCACTACTCCCCAGTGTTTGACACCATGAAGGACCCTTGATCTTTCTCTCTGCTGGCCAACACTAGCTGCCTGTGGTTTACTGTGGACAGCATCGTTCTCATGGGCTCTTCTCCTTGACAATGCTTGCCAGATTACTGCCCCACTACTCCATGGTGTTGAACACTAGCAAGTATCTCATGTCCATGGCCATTCATCATTGCCATCAAAATTGTTTACTGTGGATGGTGTCCCTTTCTTGGGCTTTTCTTGTCTTGACCATACTCACTGGATTACCGCCCCACTACCACTGCAAGCATTTTTCAATGTTTTATGACAAAATATTATAAAAATATAAAAGAAAGAGATACTCTTTTATTTACAATTTTGTTTGACAAAAAACACAAATATCATACAGCATCATTTTGTCATTTTCTTTGACAAAACATCATTTGAGATCATTTCATATGTTAGAACTATAAAAATTTTAACCATTTTCTTCTGCCTGTTCCTTGAAAACAAATAAAGAAAAGAAAATGTAACTTTTTCATAGAAAGAATTTCAGTATGTTTTATTAGAAATAAGATATCATTTTATTTCTAGAAACATGATTGTTTCTGGATACTGATTGGTTGGCTAGAGTGTTATGACCAAAAATATATAGCATATTTGCTAAACATTTACTTTTGTGGAATAGAGTATCTTTTGATTCAATTTTTCACTGCAGAAAATTGAAAATGCCTGCTGTGGGAAAATTTACATTGTTATTTCTTAATTTATTTTGCAAGGGATAGGCAAAAGAAAAAGGTTAAATATTTTACACTCTCAACATAAGAAATGATCTCAAATCATGTCTTAACACAAAAATGATAAAAATAATGCTGTATGATATTTGTCTTTTTTGTTGAACAAAATTGTAAATAAAGAGTATCTTTTTCTTCTATTTTTTTTTACAATGTTTTGTCATGAAACATTGGGAAATGCTTGCAGTGTTACCTCCATCCTATTGATGGTCAATCTTATGTACCATAGGTAGCATCATCAGATTTTCCTCACCGGAACATTTGTCGCTGCATTCAAATACTACAAGGATGACTATAACCATAGATGCTACACCACTTGAATTTCTCAGTGGGTATTTGAGCATGGAATTTTGGTGGTTGCCTTTTCAACCATTCCTCATCATAAAACACCCATGGAAAACTGGCAACCACCTTACAGGAGCTTTGTGGATTCCCTATTCCCCATCTCTGTTTTACCAGCTTCAATCCCCTTGGAGTGAAGATGTCAGTGTCCACCAGTCACTGATTATCAATAATTTGCAACTCTGTCTTGAGATCCGTCCTCCAAGGCATCACCTTTGTGTGGTATATGATCTCAATTTCATCCTCCATTCCACTTTCATCAGAACTCATCACATCTGTGCCAAGCTACTCCAAGACATCTCCCAACCACCTCCAAATGTTTGTGTCATCTTCTTCCACATCCTTCTTCATCTCTGCCACCCCCTGAGCAATGATTAGGCATCATTCATATTTCTTTGGGTGTGATCAGTCGCCCCTCATTTGGCAAAGAACCAAGTCTCACCGTGACCCTCCACTCTTGCACTCTGGTCCTTATCAGCCTTGTATTGGTGTACTTGATCCTACATTCCTCTATCTCATTAGCATGTTCAATCTGTCCCATATCTGTTATGTGTGGTTGCACTTGAGCCCATTCTCGCTTGATATGTGTCACAACCGCGTGATGCCTCGTGACTCCACAAGGCCTCTAGTCTGTTGTAAACTAAAGTCTGATCGTAATCGCACACCTCCGACACTACGTATCCATCTCCACTCCGACAATTGACGCTCCGTCTCCTTTTAGTATATAGTTCCGTGTCTACGCCTCCGGTTATTGTATGCCTCCGTTCCGTTTCTGTTCCTGTTCCCTTTGTTCCCGTTTTAGATTAGATAACAATTACTAATAGCTGTGATCCGTTAACCTTTTGATCCGTTATGCTTATCACTGACCTCCGTTCCATGTATGTTACTCATCCATTTGTCATCCGCAGACTCTTACCTACATCTCCGCTATGTTTCTCTCCACTTCTCGGTTACTGTACATTCCCGATGTAAAGTATAAGTACTCCGCACGCTGAGGGAATTGTCCCTCAGTTCGAATATCAGCTTGAATACCTCCCGCGAACTCTCCTCTGTCCCCTCTGCCTTCTGGCAAACCCAACCTTCGTCGGACCTCCATCTCTCCATTCCTTAGTCCTCCGAAATACGAGGACGCAGGTATCACAAGGGCGCAGCACATACGCTGAAGCCAAGTCCTCAAACACTTCCACATCTCCTCCACCTGTCGTCGACGACCCTTCGTACTTATCTCTGCTCTTGTCGGAGTTCATCGGAGGAAACGATTCTGACAATATGACAGAACTTTCATGGATTGCTACTTTCCAATACATCCGAGTTTTCTTGGGGAATGGGGTGGTTTTATCTTCTCAAGCTCTGTGATAAGTTGATCCATCAGAATGTCTATGATTGCTTCATTCCAGGGTGAAGTCGGGGCACCACTGGGGATTTCGACATTTTCCCACCATTTATAGTGCATTGAAAATGTCAAATGACAGTTTTAAATTTTATTTTCACATTTTAGTGCCATTAAAATTTGAAATCATCATTGTCAATAAAATATTGCTCGAAATAAGACATGTAATTTGGCCTTGATAAAATGGCAAATAAATAAGAAGTTTTATTGTACATAAAAGC
Organism: Scleroderma bovista; assembly: GCA_037178675.1. Lineage (NCBI taxonomy): Eukaryota > Fungi > Basidiomycota > Agaricomycetes > Boletales > Sclerodermataceae > Scleroderma > Scleroderma bovista. Next base: position 4,383 of record JAYMGJ010000447.1, read on the forward strand.
CAATTCACTATTTGAAGTGTTAGAAAGCCCTTTTGATTGGCCAAAAATCTCAAATTTTATAACCACAAAAATGACCGAGGAAATAAGATATTTTGTGTTGTTGGCAGAGTTTCAAATGTAAATTGCCATTTTGCACATATGAAAGATCTGAACTTTTGCAAACAAGAAAAGTGATTGCCCACTCACCGGGCACTCACCTCAGGTTAGGTGCGCGAGCAATGCCCACCTAAGCACTTACATACGAAGATTCAGTTTCACAATTGGCAGTGATAATCTTTCTGGTCTCCTTATAGTATTTCAAAGTGTTCTGCCACTGAGTAGCAGTCACACAAAGGTTCCAACTGTTTGTTCCACTATTCCTGATGCTTTCAAGTCGCTTCTGGTACCATGCTTTGTCATCCGATGACCAGTACCCAACATCTAAGCCAGATTCCTCCCACATCGACTGTTTTGGCCACCAGGACACGTCTGCAGTCTGTTGAGTGTTGACATGACATTGACCTACAGACAAGTCAAATCAATTGCGTTAGAACACCAGCCAGTCAATAACATACCAGTAGAAATCTTGTATACTCCACAAATGAGTTGTTCCTCGTCTTCAACTAAGTCATCGTCCCAATAGTAGTCTTGACCAAGTCTGATGGCACTCCCTGTCTGGAGAACATCATCAGAGGGACCACATTGAATGACCATGTCAGCACCCTGCCAAATGCCTCCCGAGCAAGCCGCCCTATAATACCACCTTTCATCAGTGCAGCCCTGCCATACTGGCATTGTAGCAAAGTGTCTCTTTGATCAAGATATGTGACAAAATCCAAAGCAGTAGGCTGGTAGCCAAATGGGAGGTAGCCAAGGGCACTGGTGCAATATTTGACAGGCTTGAAAGGAGCAGCATGGTCAAGAACACGCGTGCTGAAAGGGATACCTGTGGCAACCAGTTCCGACGCAATATCAGACACATGGGGTCCCCACCCCTGGTGGATGATATGTATGACCGCAATGGGGTCATCGACAAAGATTATAAAGCATCCCCTTGCTGAGGAAGACAATGTAGAACGTGGTTGAATGAGGTAGTACTTTTCTTTGGAAATAGACCCACTGAGCAAATGCAAATGGTGTTTTCCCTCATGGCACTCCACAATGACCATCCCCTGTTTGTACTGTTCAAGGAGACTCCCATCCTGGAGATCATGGAGAGAATGGGGAATGGGCTTGGTTCCGATGAGCAAGTTGAGGAAGTGACACATTGAATTCTGCTCAGAAATTGACGAGGGTAAAGAAGTGCCACCCTCGTACACCCTCTTAGCAGTGACATTCAAAGGCATGGTAGAGTCGTGATTGTGTATAGACTCGGTCGGGCATAAGAAACCATAACATTGGTAAAGAATGTCACTCAGGGGAGGAGGGGAAGGAAGCACAGACGTCGGAACCTCGTTGTCAATGAAAACATTGGGCTGAAATGAGGGCGGCTCAGGGACGCTAGATGCAGATGGGGCTTCATATCTGGGCATTATGTCTTCTATTGGCTCCTCATCCCAGGCAGGATCAGCAACACTGTCAGGGTCAAATTCGGTACAAATATCCCATTCGTCATCAAACACATTGTATCACTTTTGCTTCTTGGCATAGTTGTCCATCAGTGAGACCCCATCGAGGTGGTTGATGGGCTCACACAGCCAGAAAACCTGTTCATTGGCCACTTCTACTGCCCATATGAAGATTCTAGCCCCTCTGTTCTTGCCTGGAAAACATCTAGTGGTTGCGCGGGCCTCCCGTTTAGCTTGGTCCACTGGGCTCTCATCGTTTAACATCTGTGCATGACACTGTTCCTGACGTGTGAAGAACTGTTGCCAAGTTTCACCAGGGCACTGGCCGCTTCCATGGTGCGGCTTAGGAAAGTTGACCAGAGGTGTAGTGGTAGGCACAAATGCAGAGGGTTGAGCCATCTGCTGCAAAGACTTCCTTACAGCATCAGCAAGGTCACTGTTGCTGGGATAACAATCATCATTGAAGAATTGTGAGCCCGTGGTATTATCCTTTAAACGAGAGAAAGTCCGCTGGGCTTTTTTATCACACAGACCCCACCAGACCCAGATAGTGTTGATTGGTGTAGTCTCAGCACCTCACCTCACTAGTTCTCAAGCTAGTACTCGGGTTAAACCCCCCCAAGTAAGCCATGTACCCTTGACCATATAGCTCAGTGGTTAGAGCACCTGGTATAGACCTAGGAGGTCTAGGGTTCAATTCCCTGTCTGGTCACATTACTTTTAACAGATAGGTACGTGAGCTCTGGCCATATGTGGAACCATGATAACAGCATTGAAGTTCTGTGCTGGCACAACGACACCAAGCCTGGGAGGAGAGGGAGAGAACTGGCTGATGGGCGAATCCCTTCACTTCAGTCAACCCCCATTTAGGACCTATTAGGTTTGTACATTTCTACAGATGTATCTACCTATGAGGTCCTGACAGGTTGGAAATTCCCAGCTGCCCATGGAGATTCTCCATTCTCCAGCACCATGCATGGGGATTCTCCAGAGCCCTATTATAATTCTCCAGCACTATGCTTGGAGATTCTCCATAGCCCAATTGGAGAAATGTATTTATCCATAATTATTTATTTATTTATTTATTTAGCAGGTGGCTGGGGTCCAAATTGGACTTTCTCCAGGATTAAATGGGCCTTACTTTGGGTACATATGGGACTTTCTCCAAGGCTAAATAGGCCTTACTTTGGGTGCATATGGGACTTTCTCCAGGGCTAAATAGGCCTTACTTTGGGTGCATATGGGACTTTCTCCAGGCTAAACAGGCCTTTCTCTGGATGTAAATGGGACTTTCTCCTGGGTTAAATAGATATTTCTTTGTGTGCAAATAGAGGCATTCTCCAGAGTAATTGAGCAATTTTCTGAGCATCAATAGGACTTTCTCTGGGGTTAAGTGTGCCTTTTTCTGTGTTCAAATAAGACTTTCTTCAGGCATAATGGGACCATTTTGAAGGGCAAAAGGGACTTTCTCCACACTAAATAGGATCTTTTCTGAGCACAAATGGGACTTCCTCTGTGTTAATGGAGAACTCTCAAGGTGGTATGGAGAATCACCTTGTTGGTGAGGAGAATTTCCAGGGTGGTGTGGAGAATCTCCATGATGGTGCAGAGAATCTCCATGACAGTGTGGAGAATCTCCATCATGGTGTGGAGAATCCCCATGATGGTGTGGAGAATCCCCATGATGGTGTGGAGAATCTCCATGATGGTGCAAAGAATCTCCATGACAATGTGGAGAATCTCCATGATGGTGCAGAGAATCTCCATGGTGCTGCCAAGACTCCTCAAGGAAGGAATGGAGAATCTCCAAGGTGGGTTGGAGAATCCCCAATCCAAGGTTAGATGTAGCCTAGCAAAAAACTTTTCGCATCACAGTTTTTTGTAAAATACCACACAAAATGCGGAGGTTGACAAAAACTTGCTATATCACACAACACAAAGCCTATCCTGGCCAATAAATGCTGCCAACAGGCTACTAACACCCCACAAGGCTTATATCCTGCTGTTCCTGGGATGGTTAGAGGCACAACTAGTCTGGACCCTTAAGCTACTGTTACTGACCATGCATACTGCAGCATTGGACAAAGTGTACTAATATGATGCACATTTTCGCTTTTTTTTTACATTTTGGATGGTGTGCCTCTAACCATGCCAGAAACAGCAGGATATAAGCCTTGTGGGGTGTTAGTAGCCTGTTGGCAGCATTTATTGGCCAGGATAGGCTTTGTGTTGTGTGATATAGCAAGTTTTTGTCAATCTCCGCATTTTGTGTGGTATTTTACAAAAAACTGTGATGCGAAAAGTTTTTTGCTAGGCTACATCTAACCTTGGATTGGGGATTCTCCAACCCACCTTGGAGATTCTCCATTCCTTCCTTGAGGAGTCTTGGCAGCACCATGGAGATTCTCCACATTGTCATGAAGATTCTTTGCACCATCATGGAGATTCTCCACACCATGTCAGGGATTCTCCACACCATCATGGAGATTCTCCACACCACCCTGGAAATTCTCCTCACCAACAAGGTGATTCTCCATACCACCTTGGGAGTTCTCCATTAACTCAGAGGAAGTCTCATTTGTGCTCAGAAAAGATCCTATTTAGTGTGGAGAAAGTCCCTTTTGCCCTTCAAAATGGTCCCATTATGCCTGAAGAAAGTCTTATTTGAACACAGAAAAAGGCCCACTTAACCCCAGAGAAAGTCCTATTGATGCTCAGAAAATTGCTCAATTACTCTGGAGAATGCCTCTATTTGCACACAAAGAAATATCTATTTAACCCAGGAGAAAGTCCCATTTATACCCACAGAAAGGCCAATTTAGCCCTGGAGAAAGTCCCATATGCATTCAAAGCAACACTCATATAACCCTGGAGAAGATCTCATATTTACTCAATGAAAGGCCTATTTAGCTCTGGAGAAAGTCCCATTTACATCCAGAGAAAGGCCTGTTTAGCCTGGAGAAAGTCCCATATGCACCCAAAGTAAGGCCTATTTAATCCTGGAGAAAGTCCAATTTGGACCCCAGCCACCTGCTAAATAAATAAAATAATTATGGATAAATACATTTCTCCAATTGGGCTATGGAGAATCTCCAAGCATAGTGCTGGAGAATTATAATAGGGCTCTGGAGAATCCCCATGCATGGTGCTGGAGAATGGAGCATCTCCATGGGCAGCTGGGAATTTCCAACCTGTCAGGACCTCATAGGTAGATACATCTGTAGAAATATACAAACCTAATAGGTCCTAAATGGGGGTTGACTGAAGTGATCCCTTAACATTTGGACCATGGTGGGCGAAAATCCTTTGTCGAGCAGAAGGCGGGACCAGCCTGTTTCAGGCTGGTCAAGAGGGGGAAAGTACACCATAGCCCACGAACACATCGCAAAGAGATGCTGGAAACATCTCAATGCTTTGTATGCACATCTGCATGCAGCACACTCTTCTAAATGCTCCCCTGCATAAGGGATGCTGCTTGGAACTGGCTCGAGCATAACATGCAAAGGAAGTAATCCGATTTTTGCCACCAGCATCCACAAAACTGACATAAGAAACATGTCGAGTTCAGTCCACGGCTTCTGCACATCGTCCTGTATATTCCACACTCTGTTGACTCGGACAATGGGTATCATGTCCCACCTGTAGTTCAAACACAAGAATAATGTTCCAGAGCGGATGTGCAAACAAAAGAATGGCAAGTGAGGGTACCTCTCATCAAATACACAAATTTGATTACCCTCCATTAGAACCTCCGTTGAATCAAGTGCAGAGACTAATTCAGCAGGGGGTGGTACAGGGGAGTTGGGAGAGACAATGACCCTGCCATCTATAACGAGTATGTACTTGTCAGGATGCTGAAATGCTTAAGAGTTAGCAATAAACATTGTGGATGGGCGACTAACTTACTAGCAACGGGGTGAGATACTGGATGGATGGGACAGAAATGATGGAGAAGGCTGGTGATAATGAGCGCGTCTGGCCGGGTGAAAAGGTCGTGGACGGAAGAGTAAAGGCTCACGAGTGTAAACACTTGGGAGCACACGCAAGGAGATGAAAGAAGTTGCAGGCAGGAAAGCAGAAGCTTGCTAGTGTAAACACTGAGGAGCATGCACAAGCAGGTGAAAGTGGCTGGTGGGAAAGTAGAAGCTTGCTAGTGTAAACACTCAGGAGCATGTGTGGGCAGGTAATACTCTGGTTGCGGGTGGAAAATCAGGAGTGTGGGCGGACAGGTGACAAGGTCATGGGCAGACAAACCAAAGCTCACCAGTGTAAACACTGGGGAGCACATCTGGAAAAGGTGAAGAACAGGAGTAGTGTTGAGGAGGATCTCACCAGTGTAAACACCAGGGAGATGGTTGAGCACAACGTGAATTGGTGGCATGTGGCACTGGCAACGAGTTAATATAGCCAATATTTGCCATTGTTTGTCCAGAATGTGCCGACAGTTGCTGAAGCGCTATCTTTTCTTCTTACCCTGCTACTCCCTTACCCACTACTCCCTGGTGTTTAACACCATGGAGTACTCTCTCTGCTGGCCAACACTAGCTGCCTGCAGTTTACTGTGGACAGTGTCATGTTGAGAAAGTAAGTGCTTAGTCATCACTAGCACGTGACTTCTCTCTAGAGCCTTGACACATGATGTGTCTGGACTCGCCATCTCCTCACATGTTAACAAGTGACTAACTGGAGTCATACCCTTATCTATGACATATCAAGATTATGTTCCTTCTGGAACATTCTTATGGGTCGATCTAGACCATTTTCTTATCTCTTATCTTACCCCACTGTGGCCTTCTATTCTATGAGTTTCAGGACTACTATGTTGTACTTACCTACCTGTGTTCCAGAGGCTTCTCACTTTACATGGTCTGTGCGCAGCTACTGTATAAATACCCTTATGTTTCTTGGTAGTGAAGAGTAGGATTTTACCCACTACATTTTATCCTCTGTCAAGAATCTTACTTTGGTTAATCCCTTCAAGTTTAAACCAACTAGCAAGAGTGAGTTAGGAACTTCTATTATCATTCTTGTCTAGGCCCTCTGTGCTTGTCCATCTCCGGACAGTACTTCCCTTTACGTTGTTCCCATGGGCTCTTCTCCTTGACAATGCTTGCCGGATTACCGCCCCACTACTCCCTGGTGTTGAACACTAGCGAGTATCTCGTGTCCATGGCCATTTATTGTCGCCGTCAAGATCATTTACTGTGGACAGTGTCCCTTCCTCGGGCTTTTCTTGTCTTGACCATACTTGCTGGATTACTGCCCCGCTACTCCCCAGTGTTTAGCACCAAGGAGTGCCTCTTGATTCACGCCAACACCATTACAATGTGGTGACGTTTGATCTGGACTCATCGCCCATGTACCTTGGTGAGTTTGTCCTGTCATTTGGCCTGCAATCCAATTTTCAACTTACCTCCATCCTATCAATGGTCAATCTTATGTACCATAGGTAGCATCATCAGGTTTTCTTCATGGGAACATTTGTCGCCACATTCAAATAGTACAAGGATGACTATAACCATAGATGCTATACCACTTGAATTTCTCAGTGGGTATTTGAGCATGGAATTTTGGTGGTTGCCTTTCCAACCATTCCTCGTCATAAAATGCCCGTGGCAAACTGGCGACCGCCTTACAGGAGCTTTGTGGATTCCCTATTCCCCGTCTCCGTTTTACTGGCTTCGATCCCCTTGGAGCGAAGATGTCAGTGTCCACCAGTCACTGATTATCAATAATTTGCAACTCTGTCTTGAGATCCGTCCTCCAAGGCATCACCTTCGTGTGGTATATGATCTCAATTTCGTCCTCCATTCCACTTTCGTCAGAACTCATCCTATCTGCGCCAAGCTGCTCCAAGACGTCTGTCAACCACCTCCAAATGTTTGCGTCATCTTTTCTGCATCCTTCTTCATCTCTGCCACCCCCTGGGCAATGATTAGGCATCATTTGTATTTCTTCAGGTGTGATCAGTCACCCCTCATTTGGCAAAGAACCAAGTCTCACCCTGACCCTCCGCTCTTGCACTCTGGTCCTTTTCAGCCTTCTATTGGTGTACTTGATCCTATGTTCCTCTATCTCATCGGCATGTTCGATCTGTCCCATATCTGTTATGTGCGGTTGCGCTTGAGCCCATTCTCGCTTGATGCCACAGAACTTTTCATGGATTGCTACTTCCCAATACATCCGAGTTTTCTTGGGGAACGGGGGTGGTTTTATCTTCTTGAGCTCTGTGATAAGTCGATCTGTCAGAATGTCTATGATTGCTTCATTCCAGGGTGAAGTTGGGGCGCTGCTCATGTCCCATTGTGGGTAGTTGTGGTTGGGTCCGTCACCACCCAATGAAAATTCTTCCAGTTGCTTCGGTGTAGCTGGAGCGAAACTTCTGAAGTCTTCATCTCGCTCGATGTTAAATACCTGTTTGAATAAATTCTGCACATAGGCCTACAACCACTCATGAGTTTTTCTTTTTTCTTTTGCAGTAATTGTTTGTATCATACTAGATGCTCCGAGCAGTGACCACAATCCTTCTCATTTTTCAGGCCATTATCTTTTTTTCATTGTTTCACCCTTTGAGGTGTTGGGTTTGAGGATGAAGCCCCTTTCTTGATACCGTGTTCATCCAGCAATCGATTCAGCATGGATTCCATGTGTTTCAACATCTTGTCTTCCCCGCCACTATTCAGTTCAGGTTTTGGTTCTTGTCTTTCATCATCGCTTGATCTGTTGTCATCATCTTCATCTTCATCATCCTGTCAAGGCATTTAGGTATGCTCGTACAAGACTCTCCAGGCGATTACTGTGAGTTCTCCTATGATTCTGATTCTCTTTGAGACCCGAGATTGCACCTTCTTCACTTGGGCGCACACGTGTGAACCCCTCTGACTGGAATGTGGTTTTCGTGGTACTCAGGATTCTTCCCTGCTAAAGTCTTGGGATGGAGTGTGTGACCCGGTCGGCTATGTGGTGCTTGAGATTCATCCCAGTCAAAGTCTTGGTATGAGGTGTGCAATTGGCTACGTGATGGCAGTGGTCTGGGGGTAGTATTGCTGTTGGCATCGCAGGTGGGCTCCCTGACTCTTCTTGGGGACCTGATGGTGCTGGCCTGGGGTTAATATTAATGTTGGACGTTGCAGGCATGGATGCATGTTGAGCTGGCAGTGACTGCATCTTTTTCTGGGGTAATGGCTCAGCTTTGGGGAAACCCTATGCTTGTTCCTCACCTGTAGCTCGTGCAGATTGTGTTTGTGCTGTTTTGCCATTGTGGCTAGTTCATTTTCCTTTTGCACCTACTCAAATCTTGTTGATTTGCCTCCCTGAGTTGGGTACTGTACTCACCCGCATTCACTCTTTCTCTTGTTCCAGAATTTCCACCTATTTCTGATCCTGAGCCTGAAGTTGTGATTTCATATCTGTGATCTCTTCCATTTGTTTCTACAAGACGTAAGTCAAAATCACTGCTGCAGCCTTGCAACTCACGTTTAATAGATTGGACCTCTGATTCCCCATGAACCATCCAACATTCTGTTGGAAGTCCTCGATACTTTGATGCTGTTGGACTTGAGCATCCTGCAGACTCCTGATCAATGCCTAAATTTCTCCAGCATGAATTGAAGCACTTTCACGTTTCGCAAGACATAACACAATTTCTTCATTTTGGCGAGAGACTTGGGTGAGTGATGCTTTGGATTGTTGGAGTTCTTCTCGTAGACTTTGGGAATAATTGACTTCTTGTAATCTCACTTTTGATTGTACCCACTCTTCAGCAGGATTTTTACCAGCTCTTGGATTGTTGTTGTCAGGGTTGTCGGGGCTGGCATCTCGGGGATGGTACCGTGGGTGCTGAGCATCAGCTTCCATTTGGTTGGAAGAGGTCAGGGGGGTGGTGTTGGCAGCTGCCGTGGGATGATGCAGGAGGGTGTCAATATTCATGTGTCCAGTCAAGGGTTCACAGTGGGGTTGTCAAAGTCAATTCTTGGGTGATCCTCCCCAGAGTTCAACTCTAGGGAGACTTGAACATATTTGAAATGCCTCTTGAACTCTGGAGTGCAATAAATAAACCTCGAGCCCTAATTGTGATTGTGTGATCATAATATGCACTCCAGCTCTAATTGTGGTGATTATGAAGTTCGATTTGTACAAAAATTATTTACCCTGAATAAACATTTATTTACCCCAAAAACAAGTCTAAATGACTTATGCTGAATGTAAACCACTTATGCCAGATGTAAAATACTTTTGCTGGATGGGACAATCTACTTATGCCGAATATAAACCACTTATGCTGAATGTAAACCACTTATGCCGAATGTAAATTCTTATGCCGAATGTAAACCACTTATGCCGAATGTAAAGTAGTACTTACACCAAATGTAACCTACTTAGTAGTTATGATGTACAAGTTGTGCAATAATCATCACACAAATGCTACAAGAAATGCATGTATTAAAAGGCTAGTAATATGTAGTAAACAATTGATGCCAGGGGGTCAGAGGTTTAGTATGTAAGTGTCGGTGACCAAGTAGTCTGCACGAAGAAGATATTATAAGATGAAGGTATGTGATGATTTATGAGTGAAGTGATGATGGTGGTCCATATTGAAGGAATGAGTGGTAGGGTGGAATGAGAGAGTGTAGGTATTATAGTAGTATGCTACGAAGAGTAGAAAGGTATGCAATGATTTATGAGTGAGGAAATGATGATGGGGTGTTCGGAATGAGAGAGTGTAGGTATCATAGTAGTATGCAACTAGAAATGAAATTCACGATTCACCTTCCATGGATTTACTGACTCATCCATTTTAAATGATCCCAAAAAGGGTGGACAAGTAGTAGGACTGGCTGTTGGACTCCTAGTAGAGTAGAAGTCACAGGAGCACAAGGTGCACTCGTTGGTGCATCCAAGGTGGTGACAGTAGCTGGTGGCAATGCAGGTGATAATTCAGGTGACGAAGGGATGAAAATGTCGGAGCCAATGTCCGAAGAGTCATTGGAAGTGAGATCAATAGCAGCAGCTGATGAAGAAGGTCCAGCTACTGCACTACCTGCATCAATAAATAATCGTAAACTGAACTCATATAGACAATATACTACATGACTTACTGATTGTACACTGGCGTTTGGAATGACGAATTGCAAGTGGCTAATATGAAGTATAAAGGGTTATCATGACGATTAATGCCTTGAACCTGTCATGACTTACAGTATCAAGCTCGGAATCAGAATCAGCTTTTCGTAGCTCAAAGTCTGAAGAACCAATATTGTCTCCACCATCATCACCTCCATGATCCTCACTATCCTCACTATCCGAACCATTCAAGGAGGCAGTCAGACTAGTGGCCTTTCCCTTGCCTTTGAAAACAGCAGCTCTTTGGGCCCATCTCACAAGAATGACCCTTGGTATAGTCTTTCGTGTGGCTAAGTAGCATATGTTCCCAGTTAGCAGAAGACTAAGCAAAGGGTGACAGCTTACCTAAAACAATGACTCGTTCTTCATGTGCTTGACACTTTCCACCTTTCATCGTTGTGTAGATGTCTTCCCCAGTAAAGTAATCTTTTCCACTGACAAGAGAGGAGGTATTCCGATTCTTCTCACAAAGAACCAAGGGATGTAAGTATTGCTGGTCATCGGTACTTTCCATGGCATCATAATTATCGTTCACAATCTAAAGACCAGTTAGCCATCAAAAGACAACCATGGATCTAATGCAACAGACTCACCTTTGGAAGACCATCAAGATATGTGAAAAGGTGCTGAGGAAGTGCATTACAAAGGAGGGACTTTTCAAACTGAGAGTAAGTCCAATTACGATTGACAATATAACGATGACGAAGGTCAGTGCAAGCCAAACCCATTGTTTCAAGACGATTTAAATCCCCATGATCAAGATGAGTTTGCTTCAAGGTTGGAAAGAGGCACTGAAGATCTGAACCAGTTGCTTCAAGGTTATTCTCATCGACATCACCTGTAGGCTGAAACCCATAGATTGTAAATTCAAAATAGGACATAAGCTAAAATAGACTTACTGCCCTTATTCCACAAGGGAGAACGATGATCCATGACACCTCAAACTTGATGTCCTTTGGTCGACCCTAAAAAGTGGAGTAAGTAAAATTAGTCGTTGACTTGGCAGACAGAAACTCACATTCTTCTTTTGACCACTTGCCAATCTTCCCTTTCCGAGGTTGAGTCGACCTCTTGGGAATACGAGCCATAGGAAGTCCACTGCGATGGGAGGAACTTGATAAGGCACCCCCAGAAGATGATGCTGAAGGATGATAAGAGAAATTTGAGGGAATAACCTTGGCTAACACCGATGCAACCATTGAGTCAGATGACTGATGCTGCATCGTCAAGGAGTATGGATTTTCTGAGGATGAAAAGGCCACACTTCTGGACCTTTTTACCATGATAGACAGGTATTAAAGAATGCAAGGGATAATAAAGGATTGTAGGGTGTTGTATTAGGATGAGAAAAAGGTTGGCCAGGTGAGGGATGAAAACGAATGCAGCGAAGTAAAAGTTCTCACACTCCAACTAAACTATTCGAGAGCCACCATGCCATACGAACACATATAATCTACACAACTAGTTACTCTGTATCCATAACAACATCTAATGTTTGGTACAAAACAATAAGGGCCTGGCACCACCTGATTGCTCTTGGTCGCCAGATGAAATCAGGCAACACAATTGTAAGGTCTTGTTTCCCTCGCTTTCTGCCAGAAATGACTTCAATCTCTGGATAACCATCTTCGTCCCATTCTTCCTGCAACATGCCCAGACCTGAAGGTATATATTCAATTGCCTCCACCTCCTCCAAGGCCTGTTTGAAAACTGCCTCAGCATCAATGTGATTAAATGGATTTTGATCTTCAGGAGCTTGAGCCCCTTCATTTAAAAATTGTGCTGCCTGTTCATCAGCAATTAATGAGGCAACCATTGCAAAATCAGTGGTTTCAGGAGGAACATCCATCTTCCCACTCTTCGTCATCCATATCTGAACTTGAGGATACTTGTGTGGATGTCGATGATTGTATAGCTGAGCCAAGATAATATTGAATAACCTCTGGGTGAATTGTCACCTCATGTGAGGTGTAAAGGCCATGCTCTAGCTGCCCTGTGAAACGCAGGTCCTAAGAGAATATAGGTAAGAAATATGATGGATAGATATCTAACTGCTTACATTTGGACTTTGATTGTGTCCTTCTCCAGAAATTGGATGGGCATTCCATTCCTCGCAAAAGGTTATGCAGTCCTGATTAATCTCATTTAAAAATAAATGATGCAGGAGCCACAAGTGTTCAGGATTGTAGCGATCTAGTTGGTGACAGTGTTCCAGTCATAGAAAGAAGGCCCTCCATTGACGTGCAAAGTGAGCACCAACCTCCACCCAGGTACGTTCAATACGGGTCTTATGTGTTGATCTAAATTTTCAATCATTCTATCCAATCATATTTGGAGCAACAGTTACTTACTTTCCCCACATGAAACTGCCACGATTGCGACCACGAGTCATAATCATGAAGACAGAGACATCTTTATTCTCCCCTCCTTGGTCACCACGTACATGGGATGGTAAACCATATTGGTCAATGGCATGCTGGAAGGTTTTTAGCACAGTTGCTGCCCTGTTGTCTATGTGTGCCTCCAGCCCAACAACCTAATATAAATCAAAACATTGTCTAGGGATAAACAACCGACACTTACTGTACGACAATATCCATCAACAATGCCATGGATTACGATTCCCCAGTGAATAAGTTTATGGTGACCATCCAGATGCCATACAGCATTGGGCCATGGAACCTGATACTGACGCCGATGAATGGTAGTCCGCTGGCGAAGAACATTCCCTAGTGGATCAACTTGATGCAATGAGGCAGAGATACGGTTGCGTTGAATACGTAGCCCATGTCGACATAGTGATCATGATAGGTACCTGATTCCAGACTGAGGTTTGAGGGTCCGAAAGTGTTGAATCAGCTGGTCAAGATCGCCATCAGATATCGAGGTGTGACCATAGTTAATATCATATTCTTTGAGGTAAGAGCGCAGGGTGTGACGATGAATTCCAAGCAGCCGAGCAAGTTTTGTGACTGAAATATGCCTTCCTGGAGCCATTGCAGCCTGCAGCAATGCAATATTTGGTCTCTTTCGAGGCCTCCCAGGACACCGATTATGCACAGTGTCAATAGGCTGCATATAGCTGATGTGCAATGTCTCTCTGCCAGGATGTCAGAGATGTCAGAGATGGGTGGATGGGTGGATTAGATGATTAGTAGATGGAAGACTTACTGTCCAATTGCAGCCTTCTGAGCATCGCTCAGCTGACACAAAAGAGTTCCAAAATGCACAGTACATTCTACTACCCATTCAAGTAGCAGGTTGTTCTGGTTGTTCTGTCGAGCTAATCCCTCTAGAGCATGCAAAATGGACACTGCCTCTACAACTATCGCATTATAGTGGAATTGAAGACAAGAAACATCGCTTTGGGTCTGCAAGGCTTGAGTTGCATGTAAAAAGGTCCTATCCAAGTTTGCTTTTGCTTGAAGCACTTGTGCTGGCCAAGATGCATAGGAATGATCAGGTAATTCTGGAAGTGACATGGAAACAGCAACTTGGTGGTGGTCGTAACTTCACAGTATTGGTGGGCTGCCACTGATTAAGTAATGCTGTGCAACAGTTGGTCCCTCATTTTCTTGACGACTTACTCCCATCACTTTTTCCATCTTCAGTTATTCTGATGACTCCAGACAAACATCCTAAATTTTACTTTCATGATGGAAATATTGTTTTTCAGGTATGGAGGCATTTTCCTGATTATGTATGCCATTGATGTGATTTGATCATTGATGCAGGCCGAGTACACACTCTTTCGTGTACACAGGGGAATTCTTTTGCTGCATTCTCCTGCCTGTCAAAATATCCTAACCATGCCCTCTGGTGTACCTGTTAAGATAAACCACAAAGGAGCACACTTGTGCCCAGTGTCAGAGACTAAATTATGAGGAGAGCTACAGATTATAGACCTTGTGCCCAGTGTCAGAGACTGAAGAGAAAGGACTCTGGGCACGAAAATTTCAACTACACAAACAAAGCAAACAAGGAAAAACAGTGTAACACAAAAGCCACAAATCACCTGATCAACCTGGAAAGGAAACACCTCAAGTAATCACTGCAAATGCGCCACACAACACCACAAGAGTGCACAAACACTCAATATCAACACTTTAGACCACCCTCCTGCTGCTGCGCAACTTTTTTCACCTACTACATCGATTTCCACTCTTTGCCTCTCTGCCCCAGCCTCAAAACTCGCTCCCCAGCCCTCCTTTGCTGCCCCCATCGCATTCCCATCCCCATGGCCGACGATTCCACCAGCTCTTCCACCCCTTCCTTCGAAAAACTCGCCTCTTTCAACTACTCCACCTGGAAGGGGGAGATGAAGGCCTTCCTGCGCACCAAGGGCCTCTGGACCATTGTTAGTGGTGCTGAGAAGCGCCCTGATGACTCCCACTCCGACCTCCAGGCTAAATGGGACCTTAGAGCGGACAATGCTGCAGGTCAGCTGTATCTCTCCCTCTCTGCTGAACAGAGGACGCATATAGAGGCTGTCCAAGACCACCCTGCCCGATGACAAGGGAGGGGAGTATATGAGCAATGCTTTCATCGATTTCACGACCCAATGTGGCATTCTTCGCCAGCATACTGTCAGGAATCGACCCCAGCAGAATGGAGTTGCAGAGCGTGCTAATAGGCTTCTATCCGAGCGGATTACTGTGATGTTGGACGAGTCTGGCCTTGCCAAAGGCTTCTGGGGCGACTGTCTTGCCTCTCTAGTCCATGTCTGGAACAGGTGTCCTACTGAGGCCATCAAGAATGCTACTCCCTATGAACTGTGGCATGGGTGCAAGCCTGATGTCTTCCACCTTCGAGTTTGGGGATGTACTGCCTATGTGCATGTGCAGAAGGACAAGAGGCGCCCTCTGGAGTCCCACATGGAGAAATGCGTCTTTCTAGGCTATCCTGAGGGTTACAAAGGCTGGAAGTTCTATAATCCCACCTCCAAGCGTACTCTCATCTCTGAAAGGGCTGATTTCGACGAAAGGTACTTCCCTATGTCCAAAAGATCGCCCTTACCATCCCAGCCTCCCCCTACTGCTCCTGCTGTTGTCCCACCTTCGCCCCCAGTTGAATACTACAACCCTGGTGTGACTCTGGACTCTGAGAGCGAATGCAATGAGGTACTGGATCATGGGGGGGAGCCTGTACCTATACCTGCTAATCCAGAACCTCCTGCTGTTCCAGATGTAGCTCCTGCGCCTCCTGTGCGCACTCCATCCCCAGAACCACGTCCCAGACCTCTTAGTCCCGTCGGAATCGGTGCCAGACTGCCTATGCGCAACAGACAGAAACCTAGAGAGTGGTGGAAGCTCTCCCCTGCGCAGCTTGATGAACCTGATGAGATGGAGGACAGTGATGACGAGTTGGCTATGTCTGCATCTCTCCCTGATGAGCCACTCACATTTGCAGAGGCTCTGACTCGCCCTGATGCGGAAAAGTGGAGACAGGCTGCTTTGGAGGAGCTGGCTGCTCACCAGTCAAATGGTACTTGGACCCTTGTTCCTAGACCTGCTGGGAGTAAGGCGATCGGTTCAAAGTGGGTATTCAAGGTAAAGCGCAATGCAGATGGCTCTGTAGACCGCTACAAGGCTCGATTGGTGGCCAAGGGCTACAACCAGTGTCCTGGATTCGATTACCTTGAAGTCTTCGCTCCTACTGTTCGCCTTTCGTCCATCCGGGTTATTCTCGCGCTTGCTGCACTCCAGGACCTCCACCTGCACTCCCTTGACGTCTCTCATGCCTACCTCAATGGGGAAATGGACTGTGAGGTGTATATGGCGCAACCTGAAGGCTTTGTGGAGGGAGATCCAAAAGCAAAGGTGTGTCTGCTTCAGAAGGCTATCTATGGCAGCAAACAGGGCGGAAACCGCTGGAACAAGAAGATGCGCTCTGTGCTTGAGTCTCTTGACTTCAGGCAGACCTACTCCGATGCCAGCATCTATATCTACTCCAAGGATGGTGTAACTATCATTCTCCCTGTCTTTGTCGATGATATGACTCTAGCCTCGAAATCTGAACCAGCCATCCAGTCTTTCATCGCCCAACTCAGCCAGCACTTCAAAATCCGCGATCTGGGGCCTACCACTCAGCTTCTAGGCATCAAAATCGACAGGGATCGTTCCAAGCGCTCTATCTCACTCTCCCAAAGGCAGTATTGCCTCGATGTCCTGGATAGGTTTGGTATGGCTGACTGTAAGCCCATCTCTACTCCCATGGAACCCGGCCTCCGCCTCTCTCGCACTCAGAGCCCTCAGGATGCTCAGGAAGCTGCAACTATGCGTCAGACTCCTTATCTCTCTGCTGTTGGTGCTCTGATGTACCTTGCTACCACTACTCGTCCAGATATCGCCTACACTGTTGGAGTATTGGCTAGATTCAACTCCAATCCAGGCTGGACCCACTGGCTCGCTGTCAAACACCTCCTGCGCTATATTAAGGGTACCCTTGACTACTCCATCACCTATTCCCCTGATCCTGCTCAGCCTGAGGCCTTTATCATGTTCTCTGATGCAGACCATGGTGGATGCAAGGATACTGGTTGCTCTACTGGTGGATATGTGGTCAAGATGGGTACTGGTGCGGTTTCCTGGTCTTCTAAGCTCCAGAACGTCGTTGCTCTCTCTACTACTGAAGCTGAGTATATGGCAGCAGTCCAGGCAGGCAAGGAGATCAAATGGATGCGCAATCTGATGCATGAGCTTGGTATTCCCCTTCCTGGCGCCTCCTCTCTGCTCATTGACAACCAATCTGCGATTTCTGTGGCTAAGAACCCAGAACACCATGGCAGGATGAAGCAGCTGGACCTTTGCTACTACTGGCTTCGAGATGTGGTCCAGGAACAGGCTATCACACCTTCATTCGTCCCTACCACTCAACAGGCTGCTGATCTGCTCACCAAACCGTTGACTACACCCAAGGTGAGGGAGTTTTGTCAGATGCTGGGACTTGGTGGATTTGGGGGGAGTTAGTGATTTACAGAGATGCACAATCAGGGGGAAGTGTTGATATTGAGTGTTTGTGCACTCTTGTGGTGTTGTGTGGCGCATTTGCAGTGATTACTTGAGGTGTTTCCTTTCCAGGTTGATCAGGTGATTTGTGGCTTTTGTGTTACACTGTTTTTCCTTGTTTGCTTTGTTTGTGTAGTTGAAATTTTCGTGCCCAGAGTCCTTTCTCTTCAGTCTCTGACACTGGGCACAAGGTCTGTAATCTGTAGCTCTCCTCATAATTAAGTCTCTGACACTGGGCACAAGAGTGCTCTTTTGTGGATTATTTGAACATAAAGCGTAGTCCTAAAGTTCCTGGAGCACAGGGCTCATAACCTGTTCAAATAATCCACAAAATAGCACTCTAGTGCCCAGTGTCAGAGACTGAATTGAGAGGATAGCTACAGGATACAGACCTAGTGCCCAGTGTCAGAGACTGAAGAGAAGAGACTCTGGGCACGAAAATTTCAACCATACAAACAAAGCAAACAAAGAGAAACAAAGGAAAACATAAGCCACAAATCATGTGATCAACCTGGGAAACAGCTGAAGTAATCACAGGAAATGCGCAACAACAACACAACAAGAGTGCACAAACACTCAATATCAACAGTTGCTTCTGCATTACTGAAGTTGACTTCCTTGGAATGATAGTCTCACATGATGGAATAAAGATGGATCCTGAAAAGGTTAATGCTATTTTGAAGTTGCCTGAGCCAACAAATGTCAAACAGGTTTGAGCATTCCTAGGCCTCAGTAATTTCTATAGATGGTTTATTAAGGACTATGCAATCATGGCTAGGCCATTAACAGACTTAATGTGTAAAGATGTTGTGTTTCACTTTGGCAATCAGGAACATACTGCATTTGAAGCCTTGAAGGCTGCTTTTACTCACACACTAGTACTTCAGTACTCTGACAAGGACCACAAATTCTGCCTCAAAACTGATGTGTCTGAGTTCACTGTCAGGGGAGTGATATCCGTTAAGTGTGAGAGCAGTGAATTCAGACCAGTCGTGTACATGTCACACTTTATGACCCCGCCGGAATGCAACTATCCTATTCATGACAAAGAAATGCTGGCCATCATAAAAGCAACAGAGGCCTGGTGCCATTATCTCAAGGCTACTCCATATGCCTTTGAGATATACACAGACCATCATAACTTAATGTACTTCATGAAGTTGCAGAATCTCTCCAAGCGCCAAGTGCGCTGGCAGATGTGGATGATGTGCTTCAACTACTCCTTAATTTATAAGAAAGGAACCCAGATGCACATGCTTAGTAGGCAGTCAGACTATTATGTCTCTAGCTCCAATGATAACAAGGATCAAACCTTGTTAAACACTGCATCTATCAAGTTGATCGACATTACTGATCAGACTTACAAAGAGCACCAGTTGCTAATCACAGACTTTCATGACACACCTGTCGCTGGACATAAGGGTGTCAAAGCTATATTTAACGTGCTCAGGAAGCACTATACCTGGAAAGGGATGAAGGAGCAAATTCAGACCTATGTAAAGCACTGTCAAAAGTGCCAACAGTCAAAGGTTTTGAATCAGAAAACTTTTGGAAGTCTTCTCCCTCTCCCTGTCTCAGAAGGACTGTGGCTTGATGTCACTGAGGTCACTTGTGTAACCCCAAATGCAGTCAAGCTGAAGCTCCCAAACACTCTTCAGATTCACCCAGTGGTGAATGTTTCATGTGTCAAACCTTATTTGGGTCCACTCCCTGGGGAACCCATCTCCCAGCCTGGTCTGGTACACATCTTTGAAGAATGTGACAAAGAGTACAAAGTGGACTATATTGTAGTGTCTTGTATTTATAGATGCCAGCTCCAGTATCTGGTACATTGGAAAGGGTATGAGGAACATGAGAGGATGCGGGAGCCCTCATCAAACTTGAAGAATTCTCCTCTGGTAGTCAAGTGTTTTTATAAGGAAAATCCCTCTGCTCCTCACAAACTTCATATGGTGCAGTCAGATTTCGACTTGTTATTTACTTGGATCCCCAAGAACCTCACTGTATGCGAACCTACCTTTTGCAGTCTGGAATCCTGCACCTAAGGGAGGAGTAGTGTAACAGTCTAACTTTTTATCTTATCTAATCTATGATTAGATGACATCTTATCTTATCATAGTGTAGTATCTTATCTAGTGCATCTTATCTGTAAACCTGTCTGGACCACAGCCTTGTGCTGTGCATGCTGTATCCCTTGATGTCATTAGCATAGCCTTACCACAGGATGGCAGCTGTGTTCACTGCCTTGTACAGCATATAGCCTTATGGATAGCCTCACACAGGACATGTGTAGTGTAGTATATATACTGCTGCAATCCAGCACCCAAAGGCTCTCCATTCAAGCTCTTTTTGGGTTTTTGCTCTAAGTTGCTCAGTCCTATTTCCATTCCTCATCAGAGTCTTTTGTGTGGTAGTTCTTTGGGTGTTTGCCCTTAGGGTTGTCTCATATATACACATATAAGTATAGCCATTACCTATATGGCAATTATGGCAGTCCTCAACTGCCTGAGAAATTGTCAGGATCAGTTCTCCTCAACGATCTTACTAGGAGGTGCAGGGGTGCAGGGAACTAATGAGGAGGTAAGTTCAGACACTAGTAGGTGCTAGTTAGTGTGGAGAGTCAAGTCCAGGTTATATGGATGAAGTCCAGGCACTAGGGAGCACAGGGAGTGAAGTCCAGGTCATTCAGAGTAAGTCTGGATTGCAGGAAAGTAGTCTGGAGTTGAGCACAGCTTGTTCAGAGCAAGGACATCCCAGAGGTGGGATAAGTCTTAAGAGTTCTAGCATTGAGTCTAGGACAGAGTTGGCTTTTGCCCTTGTGCGAGTAGGAGACTTGCTAGGAGCAGACATAGGACCAAGGGGATGAGATAGGACAGAGGCCAGAGTTGGCCAGAGTTCAGGAGTTCAGGTGAACAGATGGATTAGGAGAGCATAGTGGGTAGTACAGAGGGAGGAGTATCTTAGTCAAGATTTGATCTAAGGACTACTAGACCGGATTTTGGTAGTTTATACAGTAACGAGAACTAAGGTGAGTATATATGGTGACAAGTAAACACCTTAGTCA
Source organism: Scleroderma bovista (assembly GCA_037178675.1). Classification (NCBI taxonomy): domain Eukaryota; kingdom Fungi; phylum Basidiomycota; class Agaricomycetes; order Boletales; family Sclerodermataceae; genus Scleroderma; species Scleroderma bovista. Next base: position 25,124 of record JAYMGJ010000447.1, read on the forward strand.
GGACAAGGGATGGAGTGGAAACAGACAGGAAAATAAACCAGGGGTAGGAAAATAATCCGGAGCGGGAGCAGAAATGGGGAACTAGTATTACAGGGATGACGGAGGAAAAGCAGGAACAAGTAGGTAAGAGGAACTAAGAGTTGGAGATGTTAAGTCCAGAGCAATGTCCAGGACTGGAGGAAGTGAGACCAGGGGAAGTGGGACCAGAGGAAGTGCAAGAGCAGAGGGAGTGTACAAGTGGAGGGAGTGTACAGGTGGAGGAAGGGCAGAGTAGCCAGAGGAAGGTCCGGAGTTGTACATGGAAATGTCCTAGGCCATTGGTGGACCTATCAGGGGAAGCAGAGTGGAACAAAAGCAGACCTGAGCCAGAGTTGGATGTACCATCCAGAGTTGGGCTATGTTGCAGACAAGACCAAGGGAGTGGCCAGACTGAAACTGGAGTAGCAACAAGTGGTAGGTACAGGTTCAACATGGCAGAGTTAGACTACAGATCTGTCTGGAGGAAGACAGGGGTTAGTCCTGAGCTGGAGATGGACATAGTGACCAGAGTTGAGCTGGAGTGCAGCTATGAGGCTGGAGATGGCCAGACTAGATCTGGAGTTGCATCTATGCCTAAGAAGAGGTCAGGCGGGTCAGAGTTGGACCAGAGTTGCAACTGGGAAAAGTATGGATATGACAGAAATAATCATTGACATAGTCAATAAGATCTGGTCAGAAAGCACAGCAGCCACACAGAACAGTGAGCTCAATGTGGCCTAAAAATACATCCAGTCATCATTAAAATGGGTGCTAGTACATATGAAATCACCTTTGTCATTATGGATAATGACACTTTCTTCTGCAGATATAACATACCAGGTATGATCAGCAGGGACAGCCAGCACAGGCTTTGTGGCACCCCTGGCAAGAGACTCATTATCTGCATCAACAAGAGTCATGCCACACTTGTACTGTGTGTCATCAGCCCAGTTATGGTGCACAATCCTTACACCAGTGGCCTGGAGTTCACCATAGGTACCTGGGTCACTTTTAAGATGAAGTGCAGTGGCCTAATACCATAAGAATGAGGAACTGGCAGAAACAAAAGGCAAGCATAGAGACTAACCAGATCACACTTTTGAACCCTGTGAAGATTCCAGCCAGACTTCTGGTGATACTTGTAGCAGTCAACTGTAGTGGCAAGAGAGTTTGGCACCAGCTTAGAATGGTGGGCAACAAGGTGCAGGAAGTTTTTGGCCTGGCCAGAGTTAGATCAATATAGAAGGCATGGTCTACTGACACCCTTGGGAATACAGTCTAAGTGTGTAGCCTCCCCTGCAAGCTTTATCTGCTGCATTTTCAGCACACCAAATACCACCAAGGCCATTGCAGATATGAGTGTTAGTTTTGGTAAATTCCACTCTTCTTATGACTCTATTATTTACTATCATGGTCTACCCTATTTACTACCAACTTTTTTTTAGCTTCATAGCTGCATTGTAGCACTAGATGGCAAATCAACAAGATTTGAGTAGGTGCAAAAGGAAAATGAACTAGCTGCAATGGCAAAACAGCACAAACACAATCTGTGCGAGCTACAGGTGAGGAACAAGCATAGGGTTTCCCCAAAGCTGAGCCATTACCCCAGAAAAAGATGCAGTCACTGCCAGCTCAACACGCATCCATGCCTGCAACATCCAACATTAATATTAACCCCAGGCCAGCGCTGTCATGTCCCCAAGAAGAGTCAGGGAGCCCACTTGTGACACTAGAGTTTTAAAGTCCAGTCCATAGGACCACAAAAAGACTGGAAACCAGACTAGACCAGACCAGTCACAACTGGACTGCAGTTACCAGTTGCCTACTTTTGAGAATGATGAAAAAGACTGGTTGCAACCGGTTGCAACCACATTATGTAAGCAATACATATATGATATAAAACCCCTATATTACAGGCTAATTTTGGCCTGCAGTGGGTCTTAAGGAGTGTAAAATTGATCTTTTTGGATGAAGTATGGCACAAATAAATATGTAATGACTTGTACATAATCCCTACAGTGTATACATAGTATTTAGATGCCATCTGACACACCTTTGATGTGGAAAACATCAATAAAATGCAAAAAAACCCGGTTTTTTAGTGGTTGGGACCAGTTTTTGAGTGGTTTTGGACTGCTTTTTGAAAAACCAGTTGCAACCGCTTTGGACCAGTCCTTAAGCAGTCCATGAACCATTCCCAGGCTTCCAAAAGCAGTCCAGTCTGGTCCATTTCCAAAAAAGGCAAAAAAACCAGACTGGACTGGACTTTAAAACTCTATGTGACGCCCAACAGGGATACTACCCCCAGACCACTGCCATCACATAGCCAATCATACACCTCATACCAAGACTTCAACTGGGATGAATCTGAGGCACCACATAGCTGGTCACACACTCCATCTTGAAAGTTTAGCTGGGAAGAATCCTGAGTATCATGAAAACCACATTCCATGCCCAAGTGAAGAAGGGGAAATCTCAGATCCAAAAGAGAATCAGAATCATAGGGAAACTCATGGTAGTCACCTGGAGAGTCTTGTACAAGCATACCTAAATGCCTTGACAGGATGATGAAGATGATGAAGATGATGACAACAGATCAAGCAATGACGAAAGACAAGAACCAGAACCAGAACTAAATAGTGGTGGGGAAGACAAGATGTGAAAATCCATGGAATCCATGCTGAATCAATTGCTGGATGAATGCAGTATCAAGAAAGGGGCTGCAACCTTGAACCTGACACCTCGAAGAGTGAAACAATGAAAAAAAGATAATGACCTGGAAAATGAGAAGGATTGGGTCACTGCTCGGAGCATCTAGTATGATACAAACAATCACCACAAAAAAAAAAGAAAAAATCACAAGTGATTGTAGGCCTATGTGCAGAATTTATTCAAACAGGTATTTGACATTGAGTGAGATGAAGACTTTGGAAGCTTCGTTCCAGCTACAGTGAAGCAACTGGAAGAATTTTCATTGGGTGGTGATGGACCCAACCACAACCACCCACAATGGGACATGACACACCTGGGATTTCAACATTTTCCCGCCATTTATAGTGCATTGAAAATGTCAAATGATAGTTTTAAATTTTATTTTCACATTTTAATGCCATTAAAATTTGAAATCATCATTGTCAATAAAATATTGCTCAAAATAAGACATGTAATTTAGCATGTAAATGCTTGATAAAATGGCAAATAAATAAGAAGTTTTATTGTACATAAAAGCCAATTCACTATTTGAAGTGCTAGAAAGCCCTTTTGATTGGCCAAAAATCTCAAATTTTATGACCACAAAAATGACCGAGGAAATAAGGTATTTTGTGTTGTTGGCAGAGTTTCAAATGTAAATTGCCATTTTGCACATATGAAAAATCTGAACTTTTGCGAACAAGAAAAGTGATGGCCTTCTCACCAGGTGCTCCCCTCAGGGTAGGTGCCTGAGCATCGCCCACTCCCCTTAACCCAGTACTAAATATGAAGATTGCATGCAAAAAAACTTTGTATTTACTCAGATGTCTATTTCACATCTCGAGAGATTCAGATAGATAGTCCGCACAAGCTGACCTCTAGTTATGTACTATTTTCATTGTAATTTTAAATTTCTTGAGTGCATTAGTCCAACGACGGGCATTTTGAGGTTGCACTTCACCCGCCTGAATTTTGGCCAGATGGGTATGAAACCAAACTTCATTGTCAGGTGCCCAATAGCCAACATTGAAGTTAGAGCCCACCCAGGTCACTTGTTTCAGCCACCAAGACAAATCAGTGGTTTGTGTGCCCTGACCAGTTGGTGTTTTGTAAACACCACACATTAGGTCCATTTCAGAGCTGTTGATGTCATCGTCCCAGAAAAGGTGGCCATCAGAACTGTGAAGTGAGGCCCCAAACGTGAAGACATCCTGAGATGGACCTTCTGTGACTGACGCTATGTCAAGATACTCTCTGGCCAAGTGTCCGACAATTCCCCCTTTTAGGAGAGCTGCACGAGCATATGGGCAAGCAAGGAATGTATTACATGCTTGTTCGTACGTGCCATAGTCACTGGTGCACCAGTCAAGCTGGATGGACACTCTGGGAAGTGGTGGGGGAGGTGTCAAGCTTCAGAGGCGGTGGGATTGCATCCTGAAGTTGAGTGATTAAAAAGGTATTCAGGGGAATTCCATGACAAAGAAGCTGCCTAATGAGTGATGGTACATCAGCATGCCATCCCTGCCGGAACATTTGCAGCACAATGATTGGGTCACGAAGTGCTATGCACCAGTTTCTTGATTGCTTGTCAACAGATAACAGAAAGTACCTGTCACCATCGAGGAGGACAGGAGTGATGGGAAAATTAGTTGCATGATTGGAGACTGGATTTGAGGATGAATCAGATAGGTCTGACAGCACAGCGAGTTTGACACCAGAAGCTAGAAGATGGAAAAAAGCGACTACAGATGTACGTTGAACGTCATTGACTGCCAGGAGGGGCAACTGCTTATCGAGAACGTATTGGTGTATGCTTTCAAAATCCCACACAGTACAATCGGGACTCATAATGTTCCCAGAAGAGCAGAGAACACCATACCAATAGTAAAGGGTGTTGACGAAGGAGTCAAACACATAATCTGCTGAGTGGTCCCAACTCGTGCTGGGGGGGCTGTGGAGACAGGGGCGGGTACAGGGGGAGAACTGGAGACACCGTTTCCATGGGTTCAAATAGGTCAAAGTTGTCCTCCGAGAAAAAATCTGTGCATATATCCCACTCGTTGTGAATACTATCGTATCACCTCATGTGCTCTTCATCATACATCTCCCATATTGATGGCACCTCTTGACGAATGCATCAAGTCCTCACATGAAAACCATTATGATTTATCCATCTGAAGACCACTGCACCTCTGTGACTGGGTTCTGGACCATGAGTCATCGCCGCCTCCCGAGAGAGGCACCTCTGGCATTGAACAGCATTTTCTGAAGAGATAGTCACAGTCCTCACAGCGGATAGTCGATTGAAATAACTTTGCATCGATTCCATCATTCTTTGTCGACTGCCAGGCTCAACAGGTGGTGGATGGAATTGTTCTCTTGTCAATGCAATGTAAGTAAAGGTACAAGCGCAAAACTTTATATGTATACCTCTTCCATCCCAGCCACCCCCATCCAATGAAGCGATGCCAGGCCATCCCTCTGCCTCATTATCATGGGTGCCCCAACTGCGATCACTGCCCCATGCGTCAGTTGGGATCCCCCAATCAACATCAGCGCCCAATCCTGAAATGTCTGGGGTATTCCAGCTGGGGGTATTATCAGACCATGAACCAACCTGCGGTGAGTTGGGAGAGGTGCTACACAATGAGTCATGAGTCCCAACACCAAGCACATTTGAAGTAGTGCAGGAGCGCCACCCTAAGGCCCTTCCATGACTTGATCCCTGGTTATGGCAGCGGTTCATTGAAAATAGGCTAAGACCAAGTGAGCCTTTTGGCAGTAAACCACGAAAACTTAGATGGATGGTAATCAGGAAAAGAAAAGACCAATTGGGGATCCCTGTGTAAAATACACACAGGGGTGATCGTGGCTAAGGAAAGACTGCTGGAACAGTGATTAATGGGCAGAATGGTAGGTTAAATAAACTCACAAGAGTTGAGCGAAAGAGGTCACGGATGGAAAAGTAAAGGCTCGTGAGTGTAAACACTTCGGAGCGCATGCAAGGAGATGAAAGAAGTTGCAGGCAGGAAAGCAGAAGCTCGCTAGTGTAAACACTGGGGAGCATGCACAAGCAGGTGAAAGTGGCCGGCGTGAAAGTAGAAGCTCGCTAGTGTAAACACTCGGGAGCATGCGTGGGCAGGTAATACTCTGGTTGCAGGCGGAAAATCAGGAGTGTGGGCGGACAGGTGACAAGGTCATGGGCAGACAAACCAAAGCTCACCAGTGTAAACACTGGGGAGCACATCTGGAAAAGGTGAAGAACAGGAGTAGTGTTGAGGAGGATCTCACCAGTGTAAACACCAGGGAGATGGTTGAGCACAACGTGAATTGGTGGCATGTGGCACTGGTAACGAGTTAATATAGCCAATATTTACCATTGTTTGTCCGGAATGTGCTGACAGTTGCTGAAGTGCTATCTTTTCTTCTTACCCTGCTACTCCCTTACCCACTACTCCCCAGTGTTTAACACCATGGAGTACTCTCTCTGCTGGCCAACACTAGCTGCCTGCGGTTTACTGTGGACAGTGTCGTTCCCATGGGCTCTCCTCCTTGACAATGCTCACCGGATTACTGCCCCGCTACTCCCTGGTGTTGAACACTAGCAAGTATCTCGTGTCCATGACCATTCATCATCACCATTGAGATCATTTACTGTGGATGGTGTCCCTTCCTTGGGCTTTTCTCATCTTGACCATACTCGCGAGATTACTACTCCGCTACTCCCTGGTGTGGCCGTCTATTGTCGCCGTCAAGATACCCGTGCGTCTTTCTTAGGCGTCCTGCGCCATCAATTATTTTGATTTCACATAAAAATCATACTGTGCAGATATTACTTGAGATATGGTAAGCATTGCATTCTCCCATTTTCCTTGCTCTATTTCATTTTTGATCTTTTTTCAACTCCTCTGCCATTTGTCTGGATGAAATCTAATGCGCATATCCTTCAGGTGCACCAAGAAATTCCCCCCTTTAAAGCTTTGCAGCATCACCAGAAAGAACTCTACCTGCACCGTGTTCACATCCTTGGGTATGATTAACTGGGGCCTCCTGAGAATCGGCCACGGAATGTCAGCTGGGTCCACCACCCCACCCGCTGGCAGCTTTGCACACCATTTCACCATGTCGATGAACCTCTCGATGATTTGTTCCCCGCTCCACTCCCCAACAGCATATTTTGCCTTGATCTTCTGTTTGTCTTCCCGCCACGCCAGGATCTCTGCTTCCTGCTTCTGTTCAAGGAGTTTTTCTGGTTGTAAGTCTACTTCCCCCATTGTTTTACCCCTCTGGTGTGACTTTGTGGCTCCCTGGTTACCATTGCCATCAATATCCTCCGGCGTTATCACTGTCATTGGTGAGGGTCGTCATACAAACTGGACATGGATCCGCTCTTCTTTCCTCCATCATTTGTCCTCCTTAATCTTTGCCCACTTCCATCGTGCTACTTTGGGAGACATGTCTCTCCTTCATTTGACGAACTGGGGGTCATACAAGTGTATTTTGTTGGGGGGGCATGTTCTATCGAATGATAGGGCAGGCGATGCTGTTCTGGCTTAGTATTGTACCATAATTTGTGCCTGTCACTCACCTGCTCGTTTGGGAGCCCTGGATGACCTGTTTGTCTGTGGTCCTATTCACTTGTTCACACCGGAATTTATGGGCAATACATGTATCACTGTCTTATCTGCCTGATTTCTTGTGCCAAAGTTTGTCTGTACAGCATCATCAATGCAAATTGACATGTCACTTGATGATTTGTTTTTGGAGGGTGCCTTTTCATTGATGTGGATGGGTGTTTCATCTACTCCAGTATTTTTCTGCTGCTTGGGAGGTTCTGGTTAGTGTTGGTAAATGACGTTGGCGAATGTACCTACCTTTGGTAGGGTGCTTGTTGACATCTCCACAGGTCTGATAGTGGTCAGAGTAGGCTTGGTATTTACATGGCAACTATACACCGGATCTAGTTTATAGACATCCCATTGATCTCGGGTGCAGTAGATGAGTTGGCTGTGCTCAGGCTACTAAGTGGTTATCACACTCAAAGATGAGCAACTACTGACCCGCAGATATCGATCACTTGTGGCCACGCTCCTTCATCTTTCATGTCCAGTGCTTGGCCTGCATTGGGGACCAGTTTCCAAGTCATGACCCCATCCAGTTGAACTTCAACTACGATACATTGGAAGGTTACATTTTCCATAGTTGGGTTGCCACATGTTGAAGCTGTCAGTGGATTGTAGGGAATGAAGAACAATTTCGAGTCAGTGTGTTGCAAGATTCATGAGGGCTGTGATGGATCTAAGCTCCCAGGGACAGTACCCTCGAGGGCTGGCAGGGTATGAGGAGAAGACATAACTACATGCAGTTCAACCACAGGTAGGGACTGAGGTGGGGGTGGGATAGGGTAGGATAGTCGAGGACTGAGCAATTGATGTTTTAAAGCATGTAATAATTGTTGCAATGAAAACACATGATCTATCTTACAACAATAACGGTACCCCCCCCCCCCCCCCATTGGTACTCACAATAAATGGCATCCGCAATAAATGGCACTCACAATAAATGGCATCCGCAATAAATGGCACTCACAATAAATGGCATCCGCAATAAATGGCACTCACAATAAATGGCACTCACAATCTCACAATAAATGGTATCCATAACTAAATAGTACTGTGCCCGCTCTTTTCATGCCCGCTCTTTCTGTGCCCGGTTTTGTCACCCGTTAATCCTAACAGTGTTAGTACATTATTTATTCATGAAGGAAAGATCTTACCCTGGACAATGTTAAAACCACCACAAAGGTCAGTGAATATGACCATCGTATATAATGAGACACAACCCAAGAAGGATTGACTTCTTCCAACTGCAGGGAAAGGCTAGCATAATAAAACCGAGCAGGAAAGTATGGGTAATGGCGAAAAGGATCAAGGATATCATTTTGTGCAGGGCACTGGCACTGCAGTGCAAAGGATATCTTGCTGTTATGTTTGAATATATACTTGATTGAACCTGGCATGGCGGGAAGACTAGTATCACCACCAGGGTAAAAGGTGACAAGGCTGTTGCCAGTGTGAGTGGAACGTCTGGCGTACATAACACCATTCACATGATGGCAGGCATGAAGTATAATGTTGTGCCAGATATCAACTTGTGCAAGTCTGGAGGGATAACATGAGATTGAGCAGAGGATGTGCTTGACAATGTTACATCCAGCAGGTCTAAAAGTTCGTCACCCCCATCCAAGCTAGTGTCACCTTTGGTTGCAAAGGCTTTCTTGAAGAGGACTCGACACTCTTTGATTGCTGGAGGGCAGCTGTCCCGAGCCAACCAGGCCTTGAGCTTGGCAGCTTGGACATAGGAGGTGAGAATCGTAGATTCCAATTGGCCTTTGAGATGCGTTGAGTATGATTTCACATAGTATGTAAAGTCTGCACGCACCAAATTTGTTGTTTGTCAGCAGACGTTGTAGTTGACCTATCAGACGCTCAAAAGGGAAGCACCACCAAGAGCGCACAGGGCCAAATGAGAGAAGAAATTCATAAATGTGGATAGACATGTGACAATTGGGACGGTGGTCAACAGACAGATGGTGTATCTTCAGTTCAGATACCCAGATGCTGATAAAAGATCAGTATGCAACTGCCCGTTTGATGGTCATAGACCTAGCACAGGCGATGTGTATGGCCTGGACAAGAGCCATAGTATGGTCCAATGCTTGGCGCAGCTGTACACTGAGGTTGTTCGACTTGTGCACCATCCCATCACCCCATAGGCTAATAAGTGCAAGAGGGATATATACAGTGATCATTGTTCGCCATTCATCAGCTTTTAGAGTGCCCACCCTTGGTGCTCTGAATTCATATGGTACACTCCTCAGCCAAGAAGGGGTGTCAGCAGTTCTAATGATGGAACATATATGCTTGATGACTTCTTGCATTCCAAATTTAGTGGGTTGCAGACCAGTAGACCTCACAGACCACACAAGCAATGGCTGACTGAACAACTCGGCCAGATGGATGAAGTGCCATACGACTAAAAGAAATACATCTCTCCCAGCTGGCCACCATATCATCAATCAGGGGCTCAAGGAAATGGTTCAGTTGATTGCCAGGAGGTTCATTGGGTCCTGGGACAATGCCCACAAGGAACATATTCTCAGGCTTGTAGCATATGTCAAGTGGGAGATTGAGGCAGGCACAGGAGATGACACCACAAGAAGTGGTTTCTCCTCGTACGCGGACACCTTTGACATTGAAAAAGTCTACGTTCAACGAAAACACTAAACGGCTCTCCCCCTTCCTGTCAATAAAGAGTGTTTGCAGTAAAGGACCCTGAAATGTCAAATATCTTTAGAATTTAAAGGTGCTGGCCGGTCAAGGGAGCCCATCAACCAATCACAGGGTTCGTCAATGATCACATCAATCTCTGATCTGGAAAGGAGGCTCACGACAAAGTCGTGAAAGTGATGGTAGACATATGGTTTGATTGGGGAGTTTGAAGAAGGTTGCAGCAGGTGCTGATTGCAAATGGGGAGCCATGGCTTGGGTTTATTTGTATAGTGACTAGGATACTCGGCTGCAGATGAGCCTGGTTTAAAGATGGGCTTGTGGAGACAGCTGCATGATGGACAAGTCACATACACAGTCGTTCTAGGGTGTAGATTAAACCTAGACAGTGCACTGGTAATGTTCATAGGGATTTGCTTCAATGTGTTCTGCTGCAGTATGGTCATTTCCCCACCAGCTGCTGGCATAAAAGCAAGCCGTAACACCAAGAACAGAAGTCCCATGATAAGATCGCCCACATGTTGACTAATAGAGAGAATGACACTGCAGAGGACACCAATGAATAAAGAAACCTGGGCAATATCACCACAGTGATCAACAGGACGCTGGTAATGATGGTCTAAAAGCAAATCTCTTAAACATACATCTCTACAAAAATACAGGAATACCTACTGCAGTCGTATGGAATGGGTTCGACTGATTTACTGTCCATGTTTCCTTCCTTCACCTCAACATTTGCAAAGAGTTGGTCAATGTGTGCCATCAAATCTTTTTTACACTCAATCACCAAGGATACACGGCATGTGACGTTTTCCAGGGCGGTTTTGAAGGTAGGAAGATCTGCCCTTATCTTTCAAAGAGATGAAATTGACGTCAAGGATGCAATCTGCATGGGGACTACCCTCATGCGCGACTTAATATTGGTCAAAATGGAATGGGCATTTACAGTGTGTCGATTTCCTTCTGGCTTCAATGTCATACGTTGCAGAACAGCAGATGAGGTGGGATTTTTGAAACTTTGGTGAAGAGAAGAGGGGGACTCCACAAGACTATCAGTGTCATAGAGGGGTGGAATTGGGTGAGAAGGAGAGGTGGGCTCAGAGGAGTTCTGACCCATCCTGGAAGATTTGTCACGAGGATTGGAATTAATTGCCAGGCGGGTGAAGCTTTCGGCAAGATTGTTCAACAAGGGGGTTACCATGTCCATCGGTGCATGCGAATTTACATTGTGCTGAAAATCTTTGTGCAATGTCCACAGCTTACTTGTCTGAGAACTGAGGTCTGGCCCTTCATCCATGGGCATAAGTGCAAATATGCGAGCACCGACGGCATCAATGGCATCGTGGGATGTAAGTTGTTCCATTTCCTCTTGAACCAAAGTCTTGACAGCCTGTTGGCACTGCTCAGATGAGGTACTGATTCTCAATTGTACACGTTGTAGGTGTGCAGCTTTATTAGCCATAGGTATTAGCTTCCCAGATTGATTGTGCACAACTCCCTCCTCGTCCACTTCACAGCAGCGAGAACAGAGGCAATGGAAGGTGGTATTCTTGGCAGGCATAGCTGATAACATTGATTAGGGCATGTATCGGGCCTCATGAAGGGATCTTCATAAGGTAGTGGACATTCATTCTCTACCATAGTCACGTGAAACAGCGTGACAACACACTTTTAAATTCATAACAAATCATTGAGAGTATATCTGCAAAATCCATTGCATCATTTTAAAGATCATACCATGTAGAATAATACAGTTTGGTGTAATAAGGTTATATGAATGAACTGAAGCTGGAATTAATTTTGGAAGCCAAAGCCTATGTCTACACCGTGTGCAAAATCCAATCGGCTAGCAGGTTTAGTCCAAATAGAGGTTATGGTCAACAGAAGATGCTTGAATAGCCACTCATGGGATGAAAAGCAACGCAGCCACACTGCCCGGTCAGCCAACTTGCCTCCAAAGAGAAAGCACTGTTCGAGGCAAGGGTCAGATGAAGAAAGGGTGACCTGTCTCAGCTCAGCACACTGAACTGAATGTGAGCTTACCTATCCACACAGACACAAGCAGGCATTCCTCAACCACCAGGCAGTGAAGCCAGCACCATTGTGGATGGGCATGGTTGCACTGACATGGTGAATGGCCAAGTTTTGGATGATGAAGACACAGCCTCTGAATCTGATGGCATGGACACAGAGTCCAAAGACTCAAGTGATTCATCCGAATTGGCAGATAAGGAAACTGGTGAGTCAATATTGGAAGATAAGATCAATCACCTTACTCTGAGTCAGGCAATGAGTCCTAGTGGCCACCTTCCATTAGTGAAGCACATGCTGCATTAGAAGACTTACAACGACTTCTGAATCCCTTGAAACATGGCGTCAAAAGGGCTGCACATCAAAAGTTACCACCATCCCTAACAGAACGGCTAAATCATTTGTCAAGGTTCCTTTGGGCTTACACTGATGTTAGCCACAATGGAAATCCCCACTCTACCAACCCAGTAGGGGGGCAATGGTCTAAAGCTGCTGATGAAACTGCTCGAGCGATCATTTTTGGCAAGAGAAAGCACCATTACCTCTCTCGGAAGCTTCGGAAATGGGCTAGGGCATACATCAATGATCAAAATGCACTGCCGTTCCGACAAAAGTGGCAAAGGGTGTCACCAATTGAAGATGAACGTGTAGTGGAGGAGCTAAGTCTGCACCTACATTGCATTGGAAAATATGCAAGTGCTGAGAATATTCTTGAGTTCCTCAAGGATCCTGGAAACCAGGAGCATTTAAAGGTCCCAGCGAAAATCAGCTTGAAGACAGCACACCAGTGGATGAAGCAAATGGGCTGGAAATGGAGACGAGAAGTCAAGGGTCAATACATGGATGGCCATGAATGTGAAGACATCGTTGCACACCATCAAAATATCTTTCTTCCTGCAATAAGTCGTCTCCAGCTGAAGATGCAGAAGTGGGAGGTTAACATCGAGAACAATACTGTTAAGGAGATCACTGGGCCAGAGACAAACATTCAACAACACACTGTTGTGTGGTTTCATGACGAGTCAACGTTCTATGCAAATGATCAGTGGAAATTGAGATGGGTTCATCAAAGTGAAAAGGCTGTACCACAGCCAAAAGGTGAAGGCACTTCTTTGATGGTTGCTGATTTCGTATCTGCAGATTATGGATGGCTTCGATCAGCTAATGGAGAGGAGAGTGTTCATGTGCTTTTCAAAGCTGGGAAGTGAAGAAAGCCATGGACATCCTGGCAAAGCATTACCCCAATGATGATCATGTTTTTGTCTTTGACAATGCGAAGACCCATGTAAAGCGTGCAAACAATTCACTCTCTGCTCACAAAATGCTCAAGTCTCCTTCGGAAACCTGGGGGGTTACAGTCATAATGAAGGACACTGGAGGAAAGCCAGTTCGCAATGCCAATGGGCATATCATCAAGGAGAAAATTTGAATGGTCAACACACAGCTTCTGAATGGTGACCCACAGCCACTCTACTTCCCCAAAGGCCATGAGCACGCTGGATGGTTCAAGGGAATGGCACAGATCCTTCTTGAACGAGGCTATACAAATGCATCTTGCCTCCCAGCTGAATGCAAAGAGTTTAAATGCCCACCAGATAAGACAGTTTGTTGCTGTCGTCGCTTGATGTTTAACCAACCTGATTTCACAAACGTCAAGTCAATCCTTGAAACAACCTGTCGATTGCATGGAGTTGATGTCATATTCCTGCCAAAGTTTCACTGCGAGCTGAGTTTCATTCAGCAATGCTGGGGTTTTGCTAAGCGCATTTATCGAATGAAGCCACATCCAACCTCAGAAGGAGCCTTGGAAAGGAGTCACTTGAAGCGGTCCCCTTGGACACAATGCAGCGGTGATTATTGCTGATTCATCATGATAATCAATATGACTCACGTGCTACATCCAGCTTCGCAAACAGATCACTACGTTTTATGGATGCATATTCCAAGGGGCTTGACGGACAAAAAGCTGCCTGGGCAATCAAACCATTCCATGGTCACCATGTCCTCCCAGAAAGCATTTTACTCGAATTTGACACCTACTCCACAGCCAGCCAACCAGTCTAATGGCCAAACAATCAATATTTTATTCCTCTTACTAGCCATATAGTCCTTATATCATAGCTCCTTATTATATACTACTGCAGCTAATTTCCTACACATTTTGCCATGTTTTCAGAGTTAACCAGTTAACAGTGGTGCGAACACAGCATCATGGTGTGACACGTCATGTGATTAGGGTAGAGAATGAATGTCCACTACCTTACCTGTAGGCTAAACACTGATGCCCAAGGACACGCAGGACAAAAAAAGAGGTGCTGTAAAGGGAGACAAGGATCTCGGAGGTGTAAACACCTGCAAGATTTCGGGGACTCAGCGGACAGAGCAGATTAAACGATAAAGAAGATGTGAAGGGAGACAAGGGCAATGAGAACCTCAGAGGTGTAGACACCTTTGAGATAGTCAAAGGATATGAGGAACCTGAAATGAAAGTGAACTTCTCCTAAGGGGAGGATCTTTTATGCAACTAACCAAACAAGGTTTCCATGCTGAGTGAACATTGCCTTGTTGGAGAAAAGTGGGTGATGAAGCTTCAGACAAGGAAGGCACAGAATACAATGAAATCATCGCCATTGGGTAATGTCGACAGCGAGAAGTAGACAGGAATATGGGCCAGAACACCGAAGCTACTCACAAGTAAACCACGGGCAGCAAGCAGGGAAACTGTAAGTGGCAGAGGTAAACCACAGAAGCGCAGTGAGGCAGTCAATGAGCAAGGCAATCAATGCAAAGCTACCCACAGTAAACCATGGGCAGTGTCAAGACCGGTTCTCCTCGACGATCTTACTAGGAGGTCCAGAGGTGCAGGGAACTAATGAGGAGGTAAGTCCAGACACTAGTAGGTGCTAGTTAGTGCGGAGAGTCAAGTCCGGGTCAAATGAATGAAGTCCGGGCACTAGAGGAGCACAGGGAGTAAGTCCAGACCGCGGGAAAGCAGTCCAGAGTTGAGCGCAGCTTGTCTGGAGTGAAGGACATCCCAGAGGTGGGATAAGTCCTGAGAGGTCTAGCATCGAGTCTGGGACAGAGGTGGCTTTTGCCCTCGTGCAAGTAGGAGACTTGCTAGGATCGGACATAGGACCAAGGGGACGAGATAGGACAGAGGCCGGAGTTGGCCGGAGTTCAGGAGAACAAGATGGGATTAGGAGAGCATGGTGGGTAGTACAGAGTGGGGAGTATCTTAGTCAAGATTTGATCTAAGGATCTACTAGGCCAGAGTACGGTAGTTTATATAGTAATGAGAACTAGGGTGAGTACATATGGTGACAAGTAAACACCTTAGTCGGGACAAGGGATGGAGCAGAAGCAGACAGGAAAATAAACCAGGGACAGGAAAATAAACCAGGGACAGGAAAATAAACCAGGGACAGGAAAATAAACCAGGGACAGGAAAATAAACCAGGGACAGGAAAATAAACCGGAGCAGAAGCAGACACGGGGAACTAGAGTTACAGGGACGACGGAGGAAAAGCAGGGACAAGGGAACTAGGTC
>JAYMGJ010000448.1:0-36217 GCA_037178675.1 Scleroderma bovista
ATACTACTCCTGGACCTTGACTGCTCCAGAGTTAAACTACAACACCCACGATAAGGAACTACTTGCTATCTTCGAAGCATTCCGGAACTGGCGCCACTACCTTGAAGGTTCCACCTCTCCTATAGACGTCGTCACGGACCACAAAAACCTTGAGTACTTCTCCACCTCAAAAGTACTGTCCCGCCAGCAAGCCCGGTGGTCTGAATTTCTCTCTCAATTTAATCTTGTCATTTGTTTCCGCCCTGGAAAACTCGGTGCCAAGCCGGACGCTCTCACTAGACGATGGGACGTCTACCCCAAAGAGGGGGATAGTGGCTACGCCCGGGTTAATCCCCAAAATCTTAGGCCGGTGTTCACTCAAGAACAGCTCTCTAACTCTCTTCGCACTACTTATCTAGAGTTTCCGGTCCTCCGTGCAGTCGCAATCATGGACGTGGAAACACTCCATAGCGACATCCTCTCCGCACTACCCTCTGATCCCATTGCCCAGGTCCACCTCGCAGATCCACCGGACTCTCGCTGGTCCACAGATGAGGCTGGATTCCTTCGACTAGACGGTCGCATATATGTACCGGACTTGGATGATCTCCGTCTCCGGGTACTCCGGTATCGACACAATCACCTGCTCGCTGGTCACTTTGGGCAAAACCGGACTCTAGAGCTAATCCGGCGTGAGTATACCTGGCCTGGTCTCCGGACCTTCGTCAAGGATTACGTCTGGTCATGTACCTCTTGCGCATGAGCTAAGACACCGCGCCATAGACCCTACGGGTTGCTGAAACAGCTCCCTGTACCGGAGAAGCCTTGGAACTCCATCTCAATGGACTTCATAGAGCAACTCCCTTCATCTACTGGCTTTACTGCCATCCTGGTCGTGGTAGACAGGCTTTCTAAACAAGCCATTTTCATCCCTACTCATGACACCATCACTAGCCCGGAGCTCGCAAAGCTCTTTTTACTCCACATGTTCTCCAAGCACGGTGTTCCCGCCCACGTCACCTCAGATCGCGGTACCGAGTTCGTCTCACACTTCTTCCGGTCACTTGGAAAGGCCCTCGACATGCGCCTCCACTTCACCTCCGGTTACCACCCGGAGGGCGATGGCCAGACAGAGCAGTCTAACCAGACGCTGGAACAGTACCTCCGGATCTACTGCAACTACCAGCAGGACAACTGGGCGGACTTACTCCCATTGGCGGAGTTTGCATACAACAACGCACCTAGTGCTACCACCGGAGTCTCTCCGTTCTTCGCTAACAAGGGCTACCACCCTAACATCTCTGTCTACCCAGAACGCGACATGACCTCTGCCAGGGCTCGTGACTACGCAGTCAACCTTGAGTCGCTGCACCAATACCTTCGAGAAGAAATGGCCCACGCACAACTTCGCTACCAGGGTCCGGCTGATGCCAAACGTACTCCGGCACCGGACTTCAAAGTAGGCGATCAAGTATACGTGAAAGCCAAGTACTTCTGGTCTACTCGACCATCCAAAAAGCTATCGGAAAAGAATCTTGGGCCCTACACTATCATAGCACAAGTAGGCTCTCTCTCTTTTACACTACGTCTTCCAGATTCCATGCGCGCCGTTCATCCCGTCTTCCACATCTCCCAACTTGAACCGGCCACACCCAACACCATACCAGACCGGATACAACCTCCTCCGCCACCGGTCGAAGTAGATGGTGAACCGGAGTTCGAGATCTCTGAGATCCTTGACTCCAAGGTCGACCGTCGACGAAAATCGTGCAAGTTACTCTACTTGGTGCGATGGTCCGGTTACGAAGGAACTGACGAAGAAACGTCATGGCTTCTCACCACTGAACTTGGCAACGCTACGGAACTCTTAGAAGATTACCATGTCCGGTACCCGGACAAACCCGGACCACTTGCGTCCATGTAGTATTACTCTCGCCTCCGTTTCCCTTATCTGTTTCCCTTGTCTGTTTCTCTTATCTGTTTCCCCTATCTGTTTCACTCTGTAATATCACTCACTCCCAAGTCAAAGCCACTTCTCTTATAAACAAAAGTTAAACTAATTTACATTTTCTATTTACAAGGAGTCCGGACCGGACCACCTACTCCGGCACACCGCTGCCAGGGTTCTCCTGCTCCTCATGGAGCCCCTGGACTTCTTGTTCGACCTCCTCCGGGTCGACCTCCGCCTTGCTGTCCTCCGACTCCTCATCCTCGTCCCAGGGCGCCGTAAAGAAACGACACTCCTCGAGAAAAGTCTTGAGGCCGGCCGTCAGCCGCTCATTTCCCCTCGCCACCAAGCGAGTGGCATCTGCGACCTGGCGCATCTGCCCGGTCATCTCCTCAACGGCCCCGGTCAACCTGTCCAGCCGCTCCAGGAACAGTCCAGGGTCAAACCCGGACCGCTGCCCAGACGGCCCCGGCACCTCGACGATGTCGTCGTCGATGACGACCTTGGCGACCGTCTTCTTCTTCTTCCTCTTCTCCCCTCCTCGTGGCGATGTCTCGACTGCCTTTCCCTTGCCCTTGTCGCCACCGGACCCGGACCCGGCGTTCCCCACCTCCGGCCACTCGCACCGCTCCTTGAGCCCGGCGCACTTCATACACGCGTGCTGCTTGGGTTTCTCTGGGTCCCTTTCGCACTTGGCTTTGTGCTTCGCACAGCGAACGCACCTGCCAGGAAGTTAAAAATAGCAAAGAAAATTAATAAAAGTACTTACCGGACGTTGTCACTCCGGTCACCACTCAGACCCGCCTCCGGCTCTTCCCTCGTTCTTTTCTTCGACGCTTCCTGCGCCAACGCCCTCTGCCTCGCTGCGACCTCTGCAGCCCTTCACTGCACCTCCGCCCTGTCCTTCTCCGCCTGCTCACGCGCCTGGCGCTCCGCCTCCTCTCTCGCCTTCTGCTCCACCTTTGCCTCTTCCCTACGCTGCTTCTCCTCCCTCTTCACTTGCTTGCGATGACGATGTTCCTTCGCCTTGGCGTCGAGGACGTCGGACTCGTCCTCGCTACCGGACTGAAGCTCCAGTGTTGGGGCCTTTGTCCAATCCCTGGACTCGGTGGCAGCAGAGGCGATGGGGCTGGTGGACTTAGCAGTGTTCGACATGTTTAGATCGATGACAGGAAACTGGGGGTAAAAGCAAGAACCGGTCTGATCTTTATAGATCCAGAATTCGTACTCAGACATTTACTCTGGACTCCACATTGTTCTAGGCGACCACACGACAGCCTCATTGGGGCCTCATGGGTTCGGCCCCTAAAGGGGGGATACTGTTACGACCATGTCCAACTCCGGATCATATCCGGTTACTCCGGTCACATCGCAGGCCTACAGCTCAACTCCGGTCGTTCTCAGTTACTCTGGTCAACGGTCGCGCAGATAACCTTCCGCTAACTACAACCCTTGGTCTATACTCCGTTCGCTCTTACTACACCTCGCCGTCTACCCTGCCTTGACGTGAGTTCTCCGTGAACTCAATATATCCTATACCTTGTAGCATTTTCACCGGACCTGATTTATTTTACCTGGACCTGACTTTATTTTCATCGGACCTGACCTAGTACTTTCTCCGGTTGTCCCTTGTCCGCCTTTTAGGCTGTTTACTTGTCACCGTATATACTCGACCCTAGTTCTTACTTAGTATAAGTACTCTGTAGTTTATCCTGTACTCCTCAGTCTGAAATCAACCATAGTCTCTACTCCTGATCTTGCCCGTCTCTGTCTCTGTCTCTGTCTCCCCTTCTTGACCGGAACCTACGCAAGGGATCAACGCTCGTTGTCCTTAGTTGTTGAATCCAAGCGGTCACCAACTCCGGCCGGACTAATCTCTTGTCCAGCCCTCTGCTCTCCCCCTTCGTCCGCTTCTGTCCAGACTTGACCGGACCCCCTACCGGAGTAGACCCGGACTTGACACCATTATGGGTAGAAAAGAAGAATACATACCTTAAGTCTGGATGATGGGAGATGACTGCCGCCAGGAATACTTGTCCAATGTTGTTGTTGCCGAAGCCTGGAGATCCTCCATGGCTGCGCATTGTTGTTGAGATGCGTGAGCGCAACAAGAATACCCAAAAGTTATCCTCACCTATGCCGGACATAGATGGCATTTTACGCCGTGTTGCGAGAAAGAAATATCGATCTATAATAGACGGTCAGGATGCTTATGAACAGATCTGCATCATACCCGAGCACGTCTCGCGCTTGGCAGTGATGACACCTGACGGGAATATGGTTAGTCTGGTGGTACAGCAAGGCAATTGTAACGCACCTGCCACCTACCAGGCACTCATGAACTATCTGTTCAGTGAGTACATAGGTGTCTTCATGGATGTTTACCTGGATGATATCATAATCTATTCTGACACCCTGAAGGAACATGTAAGGCATGTTAGGACTGTACTCAATATCCTCAAGCGCGAGAGACTTTACCTTAGCAAAAAGAAACTGAAATTCCTCTGTAAGGAGGTTAAGATCCTTGGGCGCATCGTTACCAACGATGGAATACGAATGGACCCTGACAAAGTTAATAGTATCATGAACTGGAAAGTCCCAACCAACCGGACGCTCTGCAAAGGATTCATTGGATCAGTTGGTTATTTGGCAGATGACATTTACAAGGTCCACGTACCTCTGGGTGTGTTGGCTGAGGCCTCTGCAGAGACCAAACCATTCACATGGGGATTCATGGAGCAACGTGCGTTTGAGACCGCTAAGGCGTACACTGCTGCATGTGCCTCGAGTAGTCATGTACCCTTGAATTACGAGCCCAAGGCTGATCCGATCTGGGTAATTACTGATGCCTGTGGCAATGGCATTGGAGGAGTGGTTGCACAGGGGAAAGACTGGCAAACCGCAAAGGTCACTGCTTTCTATTCGGCTAAGATGTCCTCGGCGCAACGCAACTACCCGGTCCATGAGCAGGAGCTCTTGGCGGGTGTTGAGACGATGTTGCATCACCGTGATATCCTGCAAGGCACTCGATTTACCTGGGTGATGGATCACAAAAGCTTGGAACATGTGCTTACCCAGAAGGGTTTGTCTGGCTGGCAAATGCGCTGGCTAGAGAAGTTATCTGAATTTGATTTTAATGTTCGATACGTTCCGGGGGAAGAGAACGTTCTCCCAGATGCACTGTCTCGCATATACAAATTTGATGCACCTGGGACCCAGCGCACGTTAACAGAGTTTGTTGCTCATGACGAGGACATACCAGTCAGGGAGTCAAGGGACATAGCTGTGCTCTCTGCACCAGTGCTGGTTGGGGACAAGGCAGTTGCCGCCTCTCCTCAGTGCAGTTCTCGTCTTGTTGACAAGCCTCGCCCTGTAGGGACACTTGAGCCTCCTCGGCGGTGAGCTGCACCTCGTGCGGTAACAGACCGGGTTCCAGAACCCGTGCCTGCTCCATCTGTTTCTCCAGGTCTACTGCCTCGTGTCACGCCACAGGGTAGTGTTAAGGCCGATACAGTGCCCCCAATGCGTGTGCAATGCCCCCGGGAGGCACCTCTGCCTGCTGAGACAGGCCGTCCAGAGACGGGTGCTGAGTTTGCTCACCGCATGGCGGGGTGATTCATTCTCCTGGGCCCAGGTGAACGGAAGAAGGGGGGAGAGGGAGCCAAAAACTCACTCACCGTTACTAATGACACTCAGAGCGATACTACTCCCTTGCCAACCACTGACGATGACGGTGAGAGACAGAGGCATGGAATGGATAACATACCGGTCACTTATCCACATGAGAGTGGATTACTGCGTGAAGCAAAGGATCAGTATTTGAAAGACCCGTTCTACAAGCGGATACTTGACTCACCGAAGGCGTTTAAGAATTTTGCGGTTGCCAATGGTTTCATCCAACTGCATTTGCACGACCGTACGGTATTTTGTGTACCTGATATCCGTGTGGGCGATAGACGGCTTCAGGAGGCTGTGATTGACCAAGCTCACTCACTGTTAGCACATCTCGGGGCACGGAAGACACTCTCTTACCTATGAGAGTATGTCTGGTGGAGCTTGATGGTCCCCGATGTGACTGCGTTTTGCGCATCCTGTACGACATGTCAGTGGAGCAAGCCTCCAAACCAGAAACCTTATGGCTTACTTAATCCATTACCTGTTCCAGCCAAACCTTGGGAGGCTGTTGGCGTAGATTTTGTAGGACCTTTGCCTGAGTCTAAGGATCGGGATGGGGAATATGACTCTATTACTGTCATAATTGATCTACTTACAGTATGGTACACTTGGTGCCTAGTAGGAGTAACTACACTGCAAAAGATGTCGCAGAATTGATGTTTACGGAAGTATATAAACACCATGGACTACCACGTGCCATTATTAGTGACCATGATGTGTTGTTTACTAGTTTGTTTTGGACAAACCTCAACAAACTCATCGGAATCAAACAAAAAATGTCGAGTGCGTATCACCCAGAGACCGACGGCTCAACCGAGCGCGCCAACTGGACGATCGGACAAATGTTACGATCCTGTATAGGTCCGAACCAAAAGGATTGGGTTCCTCGACTACCGGCTATCGAATTCGCCATCAATCTCACACGATCGGAATCGACTGGGTTCTCTCCATTTTTCTTGAACTCTGGAAGACTACCAAGATCCATGATCTGGGATACCCCAGCAAAAGATGAGTATCCAAACGTTCGAGTGTACGCCCAACGTATGAAGCTCGCACTAATTAGCGCTCATGATGCTTTATTAACAGCCCAAGTCAAACAGACTATCCAGGCTAATAGGAAACGCCGAGCGAGTCCTCTCATCAAAGGAGACCTTGTTTATATTTCAACCAAGAACATACACCTCCCCAAAGGGACGTCACGCAAGCTCGTGCCCAAGTTCATTGGACCCTACCGAATAATTGAAGATTTCGGTAACAACTCATATCGCATCGAGTTACCAGACTCGCTCAAACAGAGGGGAGTGCATAATGTCTTTCATTCTTCTCTACTTAGAATCCACATAGCGAATGATGACCGTTTGTTCCCCAGCCGAAGCGAGGAACAAATCCCCGACATCGGCGGTGTCGGACAAGAATGGGCCATTGAGAAAATTTTGACGCATCGAGGGTCCCACTCGGATGCAATGTTCGAGGTACAGTGGACCTCGGGTGATCAATCGTGGGTACCTTACAGCGATCTGGAGCATCTCCACCCCTTAAAAGAATACTTTGAGGCACTCGGGGTGGATGGTATTGAAAATTTGCGGGGAGTGTCTGAGGCGTTGCCAGGCGACGATCCTCAGGTGTCTCTCGGACACGTGAAATTTACCGTCCCCCGCTCGACTCACCATATAAATTCTAGGTCTCATCGCTCCTCTATCCCCTTGTCGCCTCCTCCCTGCTCGAACAGGACCTCCCGCACATCGACACTTGCTCACGCCCACTCCTGCACACACCATCCTTCTCGCACATCCTGCTCTAACTCGGTACCAGGCCTGTCCACAGACAGTTCTTGTACTAAACGACAAGGGATGTGTTCTAAGCCTGCTGCTCACCTGCAGACACCCCATCTTGCGTCTACACTCACCGATGCTGAGCTGTGCATGTGCTACCAAAACTGTCTGCAGTGTCCGATCCATTGTCCCTGCCTAGCGCCCAATTGTGTGCTTAGGTCACTCCATGTATCATTCCACCTCCCCCAACGGCACCCAGCGTCTCACCCCCATCGCTCATCCCATTTGACCATGCCCCCTGAGCACTCTGCACCCATTTATTCCCTTCGCTGGGCTGGCCCCAACTCCTACACGCTCCGGCCTGGAGGGGAGATGGTAGCTGTTTGGCTTGAACAGATCCAGTTGTTTCTCGCCTATGATACGGCATTGCGGGAGGGCAAGTTGGAGCACCCTGTTCCACTAGGGTATGAAACCTTCGCGCGGCATTTCAACATTGATGATAACAGTCAACATGGCATCATTCAATTCATTGTATTGATGAACAATGGCTGCGACCGTACGAGGTCCCCACTCGCTCCCACCCTTCAGGATGTCCTGGGAGCTCGAGATGCAGGAGTACGCATGGAGGAAGAGCGGGAGAAGAAAAAGGGATCTTGGCTTTCGGAAGACCGTACCGAAATAATGGATGATATGCTCTGGGAGCAGGCTGACCATATGCGAAAGGCAAAGAGGGCTCGCAACCGTGCAATCCAGGAGCGCAAGGAAAAACAGAACGTCGAAGGTGCCTCCCTCAGAGAAAGACTCCAGGATGGCCCTCGCCGTCGGGACTATCGTGCCAACCCTTATCGTCGCGACCAACGGACCCCTCGCACAGATCGTGCACATCCCCCCACTCCAACCTGTGCTGCCATCTCAGTGGTGGACAGCACCCCGTCCCTTCCTGTCAGCCCCTGCACACTTGCTGATGATGTCCACTCGGTGGACGAAACGTACCCCTACCTTCCTGTCAGTCCCAGCGTTGTAGAGACAGTCCTGTCTCTAGGTGTAGAATTGGTAGTACTGATACTGGACTCTTACCTTAGCTATGTAGGCTTGTACTTAGCTTACTAAGCAAGATCCTTCTCTTCAGTGTATATCTTTGAGCTCAGTCTTGGAGTGACTGAACCACCCTTCCACTCTCTAGTTTCTTAGTCTCCTTAGTCCTTGGGAGCCTTGCCAGACCTCCAGAAGTCCCTGGGTCGAATGCACCTCATCTGAGGGAGCAGCCACCCAAACACATTGTTATCTTTTCAGCGTTCGCGCTGATGACCAGATCATGATTGATGCCATTAATCTCGGCAACTTCCATCTCAATGAGGATATCCCCGTCGGGCCTGACGATGGTCTGTGTCATATCCATACTTTTCCAGTCGCAACTCCGGTCTAACCATGGCCCGCCTGACCTCTCCTTAGGCATAGATGCAACTCCGGATCTAGTCTGGCCATCTCCAGCCCTATAGCTGCACTCCAGTTCAACTCCGGTCACTACGTCCATCTCCACCTCAGGACTAACCCCTGTCTTCCTACAGACAGATCTGCAGTCTAACTCCTCCATGTCGGACCTGTACCTACCACTAGTCGCTACTCCGGTTTCAGTCCAGCCACTCCCTTAGCCTTGTCTGCGACGTAGCCCAACTCCGGCTGGTACATCCAACTCCGGCTCAGTTCTGCTCCTGCTCCTGCTCCACTTCCTCTGTCAGGTCCACCAAAGGCTTAGGACATTTCCATGTCCAACTCCGGACCTTCCTCCGGCTACTCCACCCTTCCTCCACCTGTGCACTCCCTCCGCTCATGCACTTCCTCCGGTCATGCACTTCCTCTGGTCCCACTTCCTCTGGTCCCACTTCCTCTGGTCCCACTTCCTCCAGTCCTGGACATCAGTCCGGACTTAACATTAGTTAAGTCCACCTCTGACCCTTACCTGTCCTCTTCCGACCTAGTTCCCTTGTCCCTGCTTTTCCTCCGTCGTCCCTGTAACTCTAGTTCCCCGTGTCTGCTTCCGCTCCGGTTTATTTTCCTGTCCCTGCTTTATTTTCTTGTACCTGGTTTATTTTCCTGTCTGCTTTTGCTCCATCCCTTGTCTCAACATTAAGGTGTTTACTTGTCACCGTATATACTCACCTTAGTTTCATTACTATATAAACTACCGTACTCCGGCCTAGTAGTCCTTAGATCAAATCTCGACTAAGATACTCCCCACTCTGTACTACCCACCATGCTCTCCTAATCCCATCTTGTTCTCCTGAACTCCGGCCAACTCCGGCCTCCGTCCTATCTCGTCCCCTTGGTCCTATGTCTGATCCTAGCAAGTCTCCTACTTGCACGAGGGCAAAAGCCACCTCTGTCCCAGACTCAACGCTAGACCTCTCAGGACTTATCCCACCTCTGGGATGTCCTTCGCTCCGGACAAGCTGCGCTCAACTCCGGACCACTTTCCCGCGGTCTGGACTTACTCCGCAAAAACCCAGACTTACTCCCTGTGCTTCTCTAGTGCCCGGACTTCGTTCATTTGACCCGGACTTGACTCTCCACACTAACTGGCACCTACTAGTGTCTGGACTTACCTCCTCATTAGTTCCCTGCACCTCTGGACCTCCTAGTAAGATCGTTGAGGAGAACCAGTCTTGACAGTCTGGCGGACCTGAGCATGGATGTCTCGGCCACTGCTGATTCCATGATGGCGACTATCCTCAGTGACGAACCATCTGGAAACGTTGGCGTTTGAGAGGGCTGGCGGCCCTCTGGAGGGGAGAATGTGACGGCTGCCCTGAGTCTTCATCGTGTCAAGCCTCTGGCTAATAGATACCCTTTTTTCTAACTGTGTCTCTGGTCTGTGATTACTGCGCTATGGACTGTGATTATACCTTACAGGCTCGTGATTCTACGTAGTCGCCTATATAAACTATCGTCCATACGCCCTGTGTAAGGAGGATTCTCTTTCCTGAAATCACTATCTTGTAAAGCGGTGATTACTCGAGCTTGAAGCCTATCAAGTGTGCCAACAACACAAGACTAGCTATCTTCGCACTGGCGCCACACTTGCACATACTATGTACGTTGCCCCACATCTCTGGAGTTCCCAGGATGCTGCTTTGACGGACATCCGCCAGGGTGTATCCATGTTTCACAGTCTCCGTGTCGGTGTGTGATGTACACGTTACTGTATTTCCTACATCTTACTACCACGTCTAAAGATTACAGGAACGATCCTGAATCAGTCGTATTTCATCTGTCCCTCTTGTACCACTCCCCACTACCTCTTTGGGTCATCAACAGCCTTTCGCTCCATTTCTGCCTCGCTCGGTGGTCCCATCTTGGGTGATGTCAAGTCCGGGTCTACTCCAGTAGGAAGTCCGGTCAAGTCCGGATGAAAACAGACGAGGGCAGAGGTCAGAGGTTTGGGCAGAGGTTAGCCCGGGCCGGAGTTGCGACCGATTGGATTCAACGACAAGGACAACGAGCGTTGATCCCTTGCGTAGGTTCCGGTCAGGTGGAGATGTAGACGGAGACAGACAAGGGGACAGGAGTAGTAACTTAGATGATTTCAGACTGAGGTATACAAGGTAAACTAGAGGGTACTTATACTCAGTAGAAACTAGGGTCGAGTACATACGGTGACAAGTAAACAACCTAATAGCGGACAAGGGACGACCGGAGTTAGGACTAGGTCAGGTCCGGTGAAAATAAAGTCAGGACCGGGTAAAATAAATCAGGTCCGGTGAAAAAGCTACAAGGTATAGGATATATTGAGTTCACGGAGAACTCACGTCAAGGCAGGGTAGACGGCGAGGTGTAGTAAGAGTGAATGGAGTATAGACCAAGGGTCGTAGTTAGCGGAAGGTTATCTGCGTGAGCGCGACCGGAGTAGGAGACGAGCGACCGGAGTAGAGCTGTAGAGCTGCAATACGACCGGAGTGACCGGATAAGGCCCAGAGTTGGGCATGGTCGTAACAGTGAACTGCCCCTCGTGAAGGGTGTCAGTGTGGGCCAAGGTAATGGTGTGCCCTATGTGCTCACCTCAAGTAAGGAGCAGGGGAGGAGGATAGTGCAGGTAAGGCCATGTGGCGAAATGTTGGCATGCAAGAGATAGCAGGAACAGTATGGCAAGCGTTGAAAGAAAAGTAAGAAAGATATTGTCATATACAGGCTCAGATTGCCTCCACAAATAATTCACAAGTGACGGGCAAGATTGAGTCTAGTCATGCAAGGGTCCTCGGATGTGACAGAAATGATGGAAGCTGGGGGGGAATGGAGTAACTGGTGCCAGTAACGCGATGCTAGATTGACCACTTAGCAGAATGTGAACCTCCAACTTGTTGGTAGTCAGGTCATTGTCGGCTGTGGAGGTGGAAGGCAGCCTGTTGATTCCCATGTGTACAACTCCTGTTACACGGTGCTCACGGATCATCAGTTTCACTCTGTCCTTGTATGGATGCTGATACCTTGGATCACTCACCCCCACCAGCGAAGACTGTGAAAACGTGTGTCGGGTCGTATCCCTCAGTTGCAACTTGCAAAGCACGATCTTATATAAGTGAGATCCTTCAACGACAATGCCAGTTGAGGGGCTTTCTGCTGCCTGATGAAATCGGGTGTGGTGGTGACGTGATGGTGGCAGGAAGTGAAAGCGGTAGCTTGGATGATAGAATGAGGACGAGAGCTGCGGTATGGCTCATCAACTTAGATGATAACTTGGATTTGAGGAACCTGAGGCCAGCAAGTGAGGACACTGTAGTACTCAGGTTCACGGGGAAATACATAGTTTAGTCCCGGGCTCTTGCGCCAGGATCAGTGCTACTTCAACTCAATATCACCAAGCGAGTGACATCAAATCAGTCCATTATTGTCCAAGGAACAACCTTGGGTGAGGTATATGTATCCATGGACAAAGTATGTATGCAGGATGGAAGCAAACAGTTGGCTTGAAACAGTAATAGAATTTCTGGGGTCCACGTCATAGACTCGACAGATAAGCGCGCTCTGATAATTGATGGCATGATGACTGCATCTTCGCAAATTGGTTGACGACTTTCCACCAGCATATATCATTCCCCCACTCAATCGAAGTTCAAATGGCTGTTCATAGGCTTAAGAAATTATTGTCATCATCAAAGAACAAGACAGGTACGTCTTGCCCATGAATCCTGATTCCTGAGGGTACCTGCCATTTGCTCATCCTTCATCGCCAGAATCCGTGCATGGGAATACAACACCCACTCACAGTGTTGCCACTACCAGTGACGTCTTGAACTGTTTCTCTGGTTACTGAATCCCATTGCTATCGGTTTTCAACCGCTTATTTACACGTCTTCTAGGGACCACTCGTGGGGATACTACTGCGTACCCCCACACTCTTGCCACCGTTTCTGCCCCTCTCAGTGATTCCGCAGTTCTCCACATGTCAGGTTCAGTTTGGTCCCCGATTAGATGCCTTAGTATTCATACGATCATCCAGGGTCTGCCGATGGCGCTCTGCCAGATACCCCCCCTGGTAGCGATGCTGATTCTAATGATGTCGATTCTAGCAATGCCGATTCTGATGCCGGTGCCAATGGCAGTGTTCGGTCTGGGCTATCTGTCATTCCTACCACCATGCGTGCTGACAGAGTGGCCAGAAAATATTTCGAGGTGTTCCGAATTCTCATTGTGGGCAGGGCAAATGCAGGCAAGACAACTGTTCTTCAATGGATCTGTGCTACCACAGAGCAGCCCGAGATCTTTGATGGGAATGGAAAAAGGGTGTGTTTACAGTCCTGGCCATGAGTCTTGGTACATTGCTGATCTCTGATATTCAGATTAATATGGATGTGGTTGAAGGGTCAATTGAAGTAAGGATAGAATCCCTCACTGACTATACTTGCTGACATTTTCCAGTGAGGAGAGCATAGCATTGAGAATGAGTTGATATTCAGCAGCAACACAGGCTTTATTTTTCATGATTCCTGTGGATTCAAAGCTGGAAGTGTGGAAGAATTCAACAAGATGAAAGACTTTGTGCTCGACCGGGCAACCACATCACACTTGAACAAGCGGATCCATGCCATTTGGAAAGTGCATTTTGTGTCCTTCCTGGAGGTTATTGTTCTTAGGAATTGCCATCTGATACAGGTATTGCATCCCTGTAACTAATTATAACAGACCTATTGTGGCTGCAGAGAGAAAATTCTTTCAGGAATGTGATACAAAGAAAGGCATGTAAATTCATGACTGCATGATTCCAGTTCATCACCATGTTTTTATATCTTAGTTCCTGTCCTTGTGTTGTTGACAAAGCTTGACACCTTGGTCTCTAATGCTTACAATGAACTCAAGAATAAAGGATATCCAAAGGAAAAGGCAATGGAATTGAGATGTGAACATGCACAACAAATGTTGGAGAGGCTACAAGTTCAAATAGAAAGTGAACTAGGGAAGGCTCAATTCCCTCCCAAAAGCTATGTTCAATTGACTAGTAAGTGTGGCCTGTTGAAAATTGCAGCCATGGTCCTAATGTTTGCAGACATGCATAAGAATAATGCTGACTCTGGGTCTCTTTTGGAAAACACTGTAACTGCACTGGATGAAGTGGCCTTGCAACTGCTCTTGATATCTACCCAGAAAACTAATCTGCACCTCTGCATTGAATGGGCTGTAAAAATGTAGGTGACAATATTAGACTGGAAATTTATGGAAAACTAATGTTAAATAGTGCACTGTGGAAGGTTATCTGTGCCCAGGATTGTTTAGTGCCATTGGAGAGGTTGCTTGTTCTGTGGTTTCCACATACAAAGGTATGTTGCATTGCATGATGTTGAAGATATGTCAGAACATTGATACTATGGATAGCATGTGAGTACATAAATACCTTTGAAATTGATATCTTGCATAATTTTCATTACTTCTCATAGTTGGTGAGCTGTTTTATCTGATGTCATCTAGAATACCTCTGAAAATCCTATCTTGCATTGGTGGCTCTACTCACTTCATAGCTTGTGAGTGTATTTACACCTGCAAATAGAATATCTCTGACTATTGGCTATCATTTTTTCTTGACAGCAAGTAAGTCTTGGGTCTCAAGTACACCTGAAACACCTCTAATGGTCTTATGACTTACTTGATAGGATGTGAGTTGTGTCAAATGCACTTGCAAAGTCTGATGGTTCTGTTCTGCTGGTGATTTGTATTGAACAGAGGGTGAGTGTTAGTACTCAAGTGGTCCTGCAAGGCATGATGATGGTTCTCTCATCTGGCTTTCTTGATAGGATGTGAGTCACCTGATTCCAAGTGTGCTTGTACATGTCTTTAATAACTTTATTTTAATGGGGTTTGGGTTTGCTTCACAGTATGTGAGTTGCTTGATTTCAGATAATCCCACAGTATGTCTGAAGATATTTTCTTTCTGATGATCTCATTGATTTAATAGAATGTATGAAGTTGCTTGATCACAAGTGCACCTAGATTGTTTGATAATCAAACATACTCATAATTTAACAGATTGTGAGATATTTGATCTCAAGCATACATCTGAAATACCTCTAACAAACATCTTGGTTGATGACTTCACTCACTTGATAGGTTGTAAGTGATGTCAAATCCATAGGCACTGCCATGCTAATGACCCAACTCATTCTGTAGGTTGTGAGTTACTTGCTTTCAAGTGCACCTGCAAATTTTGATAACTATGTCCTGCTGAAATTCTATTTACTTAGACAGCAGTGAGTTACTCCATCTCACCTCAAGTGTGCACCTGAAACCTTGTTAATGATCTTGATGCTCTAATTTACCTCCAGAATGTAAGTTGACTAATCTCATGTATATATATAATCTTGAATTTTGACAATCCTATGCTGATGATTGCACTAACTTAGCATGTAAGTTACTTGATCTCATACTATGTATGCCTGTAATACTGACAATTCTGCCTTACTACTGGTAATCCTACTATCTTAACAGAAAGTGAGTTACTTCACCTCACATCCTCACATATACATGAACAATGTATACTAATGGTTTTCTTGCTCAACAGGATGTAGGTCACTTGTTGTCAAATAAATCTACAATTATGCTTACAGAAATATCCTATGGCCGGTGTTCTTATCAGATTGTGAGTTACACAATCTTAAATGCATGCCTGCAATTCCACTATTAATTCTATCTTACTGGTAATCCTGCTCACTTGACAGCTTGTAAGCTGCTCATCAGCAAAACCATAAGTTGCTGTGCCGAGCTGTGCCGAGCTGTGCCGAGCTGTACAGCCACCTACAGTCCCCACAGTGATACAGATGGGTCCCCATTTGTACAGCGCTGTGACAACGCTGTACAGATCGCGACACGATCTCGGGTCCTGTACACACCATACCTAATATAGATAGACTCGTATACTGTGCCCATTGTACCGCGCTGTCGCACCATGTCGTCGATCTGTATCACACTGTCGCACTGTGACCTATCTGTATCCCACTGCCATTATACTGTAGCCAACTGTATTGCATTGCATATCCTATATTATGATAATTAATACTAGAGGCGTGATAGTCGTGGTCAGGGTTCGTGAATGGCTGGTGCTGGTGCTCGGGCTGTGGTGGTGGTCGCGCCGCAGTGCACGTGCTGGTGCTGGGGTCGTCACTGTCGTTGTCGTCGACGCCGGTGGTGGTTGTCGCGTCGCAGTGTGTGCGCGTGCTGGCACTGGGGTCGTTGACGCCGGTGGTTGTGGTCGCATCACAGCGTGCGTGCGTGTCACGCCGATGCTGGTGATGCTGATGGTTCCGTCGCAGTGTGCATGCGTGCTGACGCTGGGGTCATCATCGTCACGCTGGTGGTGGTGGTGGTCGCATCGCAGCGTGCGTGCGTGCTGGCGCTGGGGCCATCGCCGTCTATGCCGGTGATACGGTGGTGGTCGCCGTCCGTCCTTGTGCCAGCCGCCCAGATTGTTGTTGTTGTTGTTGTCCGTCCCTGTGGGTGCTCTGATCATCGTTGTCGTTGCCGTCTGACCCTGGAGCTGTCCAGGTCATCGTCGTCATCATCATCGTCGTCCGTCCCACCGGCTGCCCTGATCGCGGCCATCGTCGTCGTTGTCGTCTGTCCCTGCGGCAGCACTGGCTGCCCAGGGTCGTCGTTGTCATTGTCGCCGGTCACGGTGGTGGTCGCATTGCAGCGTGCGTGCGTGTTGGTCATCGCCAGTCGTGGTGGTGATTGCGTCGCAGTGTGCTGGCGCTGGGTCGTCGTCGTCACGCCAGTGGCGGTGGTGGTTGTGTCGTATTGGGGCTGGAGTCGTCGTCATCGACGCTGGTGATGGGGTGGTGGCCGTCGATGAGCCGTGCGGTAGTGGCCGCCTTCATCGCCGTTTGGTGTGGTGGAGAGGGTGGTGGTTGGCGTTGTGGTGTCGTGGTCTGTCACCGTTGGGTGTGGTGGAGATGGTCGTGGTGGTGGTCGCTGCATCGCTGCATGCGTGCGTGCTGGCGGTAGCCTGTAGGGCCGTCGTTGTCGTTGCCACGCTGGTTGTGGTGGTGGTCGCATCGCTGCGTGCGTGCGTGCTTGCGGTAGGTAGCCTGTAGGGCCATCATTGTCGTTGTCACGCTGGTCATGGTGGTGGTCGCATCGCTGCGTGCATGCGTGCTGGCGGTAGGGCTGTCATCGTCGTCGTCGTCATGCCACAGAGTGCGTGCATGCTGGCACTGAGGTCGTCGCCGTCTACGCTGGTGGTCGCACCGCAGCGAGCGAGCATGCTGGCGTTGGGGTCGTCACCATTGTTGTCGCCATCTACGTTGGTGATGGCCGTCGTCGTGGTCGTGCCGCAGGGTGCATGTGTGCGTGCTGGGGTCGTTGCCGTCATCGTCGTCGATGCTGGTAATGGGGTGGTGGCTGTCGACAAGTGGTGGTGGTGGTGGTCGACACACGGTGGTGGTAATTGTTGCTGCTGGGCGCGGTGGCTGTCGTCATTGCCGTTGGGTGCGGGAGTTGTCGTCACCATTGTCGGTGGGAAGCTGCGGTTGCTGTCGTTGGGTGCGGTGGCTATCGTCGCCGTCGTTTGGTGTGGTGGTCAACGTTGTGGTGGTGGAGGTGGTGTCGTTGGCATTGTCGCATTGTGGTGGGTGTGGTTGTGGTCAACATTGTGTTGTCGTCGCGTTGTGGTGGTGGTTGGAGTTCGTCGTCGTCACTTGTTGTTAGTTGGCGTGGTCTTGGTGTTGATCGGCTGGGCTGTGTGGTGTATGCGGGGCGAGTGTCGTGCAATGGGCTGGTAATAATAGTTAGTACATAAACAAAAAAAAAAAAAAACATATGAGCAGTGGGGGAGATCGTGCCGTACAGGCGTAGGTGCACGCAGGTGTGGGTGTGCACACAGGGACCTGTAATAATAGTTAGTATACAGAACAGAAAAAAAGAAACATACCTGCAAGTGCGATTGCACTGCGATGGTGTGGGAGTGGCAGTGTCATGCGCGAACGTTTGACATGCGTGTGATTACAGTGGTGGTGGAGTGGGGGTGGGGGTGGGGTAAGCGATGGGACTTAGAGAAATTTTGTAAAGTTACCTTATGTAACACGTACTGTGATCGTGCTGTGTCAGTGCTGTATTCCCATGGAACTGGGACCCTGTGGCAATGTATGCTGTAAGTGCTGTCACATACTGTACTATTAAGGTAATTACTGTAGCCACTGTCCCGAAATAAGGGATTTGCTGATGCTTGACCTTGAGTGCACTGGAGTACCTCTGATAGTCTTAACCATCTGGTGGTTGCCATACTTGATAGTGGGTGAGGTTCTTGCATGAAGTGTACTTGCAATGCATATAACAGTGCCATACTACTGTTATTTCTAGGGGGTGAGTTGCTTGATCTCAAGTAAAGTTTCTAACATTTCTGTTCTACTGGTGGCCTGGCTCAACAGGAGGTAAGTTCCTTGATTTCAAGTACATCTGCTACATATATTTTGGCTCTCATAATACTGTCACAGCTTGTATGTTGCTTCATCTCAAGTCTGACTAAATTTCCACTAAAAGTCATACTCCACTGTTAATCTGGCTCCTTGGAAACTAGTCTGTAAGTCTTGATGTCAAAGGTAAATATACATAACATCTTACTCTTACTTCCAAGGGGGTGAGCTAGTACTTCATCCAAAGTACAGTTGCAATGTTTTTAACACTCATCTTGTTGATGATTATATTCACTTGAAAGCTCGTGAGTTACTTTTGCTACTATCATACAATGATGAGGTCCTATTATACACATAACAGTGTGTGAGTTTCTGAACTTTCAATGCACCTGCAATATTAATATCTGATTCTGCTTACTTCATAGGATGTGAGTTGTTCAGTCCCCTTTTGATTCTGATTCTAATATGGCTTTGATAGGGTGTGGGTTGTTTAGTCTCAAGTGTTTTTTGACAATTTGATTCTGATTCTGATCTGGCTTTGGTAGGATGTGAGTTGTTCAGTCTCAAGTGTTTTTTTTTACAATTTGATTCTGACCTGGCTTTGGTAGTGGGTAAGTTGTTCAGTCTCAAGTGTTTTTGACAATTTGATTCTGATTCTGATCTGGTTTTGGTAGCATGTGAGTTGTTCAGTCTCAAGTGTTTTTTTTGACAATTTGATTCTGATTCTGATCTGGCCTTGGTAGGCTGTGAGTTGTTCAGTCTCAGTGTTTTTTTGACAATTTGATTCTGATTCTGATCTGGCTTTGGTAGGATGTGAGTTGTTCAGTCTCAAGTGTTTTTTTTTACAATTTGATTCTGACCTGACTTTGGTAGTGGGTAAGTTGTTCAGTCTCAAGTGTTTTTGACAATTTGATTCTGATTCTGATCTGGTTTTGGTAGCATGTGAGTTGTTCAGTCTCAAGTGTTTTTTTTTACAATTTGATTCTGATTCTGATCTGGCCTTGGTAGGCTGTGAGTTGTTCAGTCTCAGTGTTTTTTTGACAATTTGATTCTCATTCTGATCTGGCTTTGGTAGCATGTAAGTTGTTCAGTCTCAAGTGCCTTTGACAATTTGATTCTGATTCTGATCTGGCTTTGGTAGGGTGTGAGTTGTTCAGTCTTAAGTGTTTTTTTCATAATTCTGATCCAGCTTTGGTAGGATGTGAATTGTTCAGTCTCAAGTGTTGTTTGACAATTTGATTCTGATTCTGATCTGGCTTTGATAGTGGGTTAGTTGTTCAGTCCCAAGTGTTTTTGGAAAAATTGATTCTGATTCTGATCTGGCTTTGGTAGGTTGTGAGTTGTTGGGTCTCAAGTGTTTTTTGACAATTTGATTCTGATTCTGATCTGATTTTGATAGGGTGTGAGTTATTCAGTTGCAAGTGTTTTTTGACAATTTGATTCTCATTCTGATCTGGCTTTGGTAGTGTGTGAGTTGTTTAGTCTCAAGTTTTTTGATAATTTGATTCTGATTCTGATCTGGCTTTGGTAGTGGGTGAGTTGTTCAGCCTCAAGTGTTTTTTTTGACAATTTGATTCTGATTCTGGTCTGGTTTTGGTAGCGTGTGAGTTGTTCAGTCTTAAGTGTTTTTTGATAATTCTGATCTGGCTTTGGTAGGATGTGAGTTGTTCAGTCTCAAGTGTTTTTTTGACATTTTTATTCTCATTCTGATCTGGCTTTGATAGCATGTGAGTTATTCAGTCTCAAGTGTTTTTTGACAATTTGATTCTGATTCTGATCTGGTTTTGGTAGGGTGTGAGTTGTTTAGTCTCAAGTGTTTCTTGACAATTTGATTCTGATTCTGATCTGGCTTTGGTAGCGTGTGAGTTGTTTAGTCTCAAGTATTTTTTGACAATTTGGTTCTAATTCTGATCTGGCTTTGGTAGCGTGTGAGTTGTTCAGTCTCAAGTGTTTTTTTTGACAATTTAATTCTGATTATGATCTCACTTTGGTAGAATGTGAGTTGTTCAGTCTTGTGTTTTTGACACTTCAATCATCATGATCTGCCTTACTTGATAGAAAGTAAGTTTTTTCATCTAAACCACCATATACATCTGACAATGGTATTCTATTGATGGAAATTATCTTGATAGGTTGTAAGTTGTTTGTTTGCAAGCATAGATGTAATTGGACTAACAATATTTCTGGCCATTCTCTCACTTGACAGCTTGTGAGTTGTATAATCTGCAGCCTGTATATGTATTGCTAATATCTCTAAAAATATTATTTTCTTGGTAATATAAATAATCCAATAGAAAGTGAGTTTCCCTTAAGTGCACTGCTATTGCCACACATGTTGGTAATGCCACTGCATCAGAATGTGAGTTGATTAGTCTTAACTGTATACATCCTTGCTGATCCTACCTGGCATTCTGCTCATTTGATAGGCAGTGAGTCACATGTTCTGAGCTGTCATTAGAATACCTCATAACTTGTGTGCTTTCAGTTGGTAAATTGTTTTGTTGTATATTGTCACCCTAAATGCTCATTTCCTTATACTAGGATGTATGTGTAACATCTGTTTGAAATCTTGGTACTAATGTATTCTCAAATATCATGCACATCCCTTCCTATGATAGCAAGTGAGCCATCAGTTACTACTATTGTGTGATACCTTTCTGATGTATTCACATTTGCTAGAGTGTATGCAGTTATTCAAATGTATAGCATCCATTTCAACTTACCCACTGATTATGCAGCTGGTATGTCTTCAATCCCTTTCCTTTTCAACCCAAGACCATGTTCTTTGTGATTTATGTAGTTGGTAAATCCCAGACTTACATCAATCATATCAATGCTAAATTGTGTATTAGAAGGTCAAGCCTGAAGTTTCACAATGGAAGAATGTGGAAGCAATTCTGAAGCAGCTGTCTCCTCAGAAAACTGTTGCTTCAAAATCAGCCACTCACATTATCACAGAGTATGCAATTGGTAATGTCCATTTACTATTTTGATTTACCTTTTCTTATCATTAGATGTTGTACAGCAATATTAATTGTACTTGAATATTCCTTCTTTCTGCAGCATAATTCAATGCATCTAAAAGATGCTTTGGAATCTGCAGTGATGGAGTACAAGAAGTCTAGAGCCCAAGTTACTGTTGAAACTGTGGTTTAAACCACTGTTCTCAGTGCTGAACCACATGAATCAAATAAGGATGACTTCTGCAAGAGTATCACCAACATCACCCTGAACCACTTGATGTGTAAGGGACTTCAATTCAACCAGAACTCTCATTACTGATGAACCTGACTAGCTTCAAAGCTTTCCAACTGAGCTGATGCATTGGTTGAAAACAAGACTTATTGGATATTGGCAAATGTGACTTGTCAGTTTCACCTACCCAAGATTGATGGACTCATGAATTTCAGCTGTGTTTGTGCCATAACCACTATGTACTGTATACACCTTGTATGTGATCCAATCTTGATGGTGTGCTGAGTCTTAACCACAATTGCAGCCAAGGTGGATTGTGTTTAAACCAGCTAATACATACATACTTTGCCAGGAATCAAATGTACTATCACTTACCACACAGTTTGCCTCCCCACCAGTTGGCTGGTTTTTCAAAATGATGACTTCTTCCCTGACAACAAATTTTCTGTATGGCCACATGTCATGAAATATGTATCCTTAGGTACTGTGAAGTTGAATGACAGTGATCCACTGAGTATTGGTTGAGATAGCAAAAACAGCGTGACAAGCAGAGAAATCACACCTGTGATGGCCATGCTGCAACTTTTGGGTGTGACAATGTGTTACTTTCTGTGACATTTTGTGATGGCCAACTGGTGGGGAGGTAAACTGTTGTTGGGTTCAACGGTGTCACGCACCAAACGTGTTTGGTACTGTGGACATGGAGAAAGTTAGCCGATGAAACTAATGCGAAGAACGCACACCCAAGATCTGTTGAAAGATTGCCCCGACTTGAGGGATACAGACAGCCCTCGCTATCCATATCACGCAAAGTCATGACTATCCTTATGCGAAGGATGAATACAAGCTTGTCATAGCCATCTATCGCACAAGAATGACTATCCTGGAGCAAGAGATGAATGCCATCGTCTGGCAGTCATCCCTCGCACGAGAACCGCCAAGAAGCAGAAGAATCCAAGGATTGATGATCATTTCAGTATGAGAGAGGAATGCAACCTACTGCAGTCCAACTCCCATACCAGAACAACCAAAGAAGCAGAAGAAACGATAGAGAAACAAAGGAGAAAAGGAAGAATCATTTTTAGCGCCCAAATGTCAAATTTAGGCGCCCAGTGCCGGCATTCCGATATTTTGAATAGCTCTGCCATTTTTGAAGCTATCAATCATGTGACTATACCATCATGGAGCCTAGACCGTGGTCTATCTGCCTGTCAAGTTCCGACGTAAATCTGTTCATTTCCCACGGAGATATTCCACCCGCAATCCAGACACCCGCTTCATCACTCACTATGGAGTCCACATTTTCTCTGGATCGTTTCTCCGCTATTGCAGCAGACCTCAACTATGTCCTGCTCTTGGGACAGCCTCTCCCTGAGCTCCTGTGTACTGTCTGGTACATATCTTCCCAGCCTTCTCCCTCAGTCCCTCTCATTCTCGGTCAGCGCGTTCTCCTCGTCAGTCCTGCGTCGCGCACATACTTTGGTCGTCTCAAGTCTATTGTTAGACTTGAAAATTCATACCTGGTCATCTCTGTGTCTCCTGAGTCCTCTGCATATGGTCCTTTCATCCCAGAGTCCTGTCACATTCATCTCCCTCTATCATTCATCTCGCTTCCCTGGACACGTCGAATCCGCTACTTGCGATTCTCTTCCCTGCTATCCCGCAACAAACACGAATGAAACAGTGCTCTAGAACCCTTCTTAGGAGCCCTAATAGAGTACAGAACCTTCCCCTTACTGCTCAAGGGAAGACTGCACTTCGGGAGCACCAAATTTCGCGTTTTTGCTCTACAGAAGCTCAATCCAAGGGATTTGTGACACCTGTGACCAGCTGTGACTCTACTTGTCATTCCAGGCCCCCTGACACTGCTCTTCTGGTCGGATCAATTCTTTTATTATCCCCCAGCCACTCCCATCAGTGGCACTGCTTCAGAAGCTCATCTCCAGATCTAAAGTTCAATAAATCATAGGTTGTGCTTCCCTTCTTTCTGAGTCACACAGAGTCACTCTGGCTCACTCTGACTCACTCTGCTGCGCATTATTCATCCCCTCTTGGCATTACTAATCCCCATTACTCCCCTTACCAATCACTTACCAATCATCCTTCAAATCATGCTTATCATGCTGCTTATCAATTCATGACTCATGCCCCTATGATTCATATGCATTATGTCATCGCATATGCTCATTTATCTTCGATCTACTCATCCCCTGCTTTCCCCCCCTCTCTTTTGGGCCCCATGCAATGATTTTTCCATATTCTTGGTTATACACCCCTTTTTACCTATGTTTTTGCTCTTTCCCTTGGCTCAGCAGCTTGTTCAGGCTCTCCCCATCGATGACTCAGCCTGATTACACTGCTTATCAATCGCTTACCAATTTCTTACCAATCTCTTACCAAGCACTTAGTCATTTGTGCTTACAGGGCCACAGCCCCTCCTGTATATAAACCAGCAGCCAAAGGCTGCAAGGAAGTGTCTGCTTCCCCCTCAATAAAGCAACCACATTCACTCTTCCTCGCTGTCTATAAGCTCTATCTCTGTCTTTGGACTTGTAGGTCACCCAGTGCTGGCCTAAAGCTCCTATATTGCTGTTTATCAGATATATCTTGTATCTGATCATTTCTCTAGGCTGAAGCGCAGTCTAGCATCACTGTCCACTCCATCCCATCACTGTCCATCGCATTCTTGAAGCAGGAACTGTCCCCTTGCTTCCCCTCTGCTCCATCACTGCTGTTACACCCCTGTCATCAATCTATCATCGCTCTTCTATCCCAGGACTCTTCCTAACCACTGTGGTAGGCTGAAGAGGAGTCAATACCATCCCCAGTCGCATTCCTTCCCCATCAGAAGCCCTTCCCTTCCCTCCTGCATCCTGCCTGAAGGCGTGCAGCACATCCCCCTGAGGAGATTAAATACCAGAAACGCAAAGGAAGACCACCACTCGCATATTGCTGTCATTTGGTGTTGGTTGTTGGTTGTTCTGACCTCTTCCCTCACTTAGGCGCACAACGGGCATGCTACTTTACGAGCCCATGCACCTGGGTAGGCCATGTTATACAGTCAGCGGACGATGACAATTGGCCATGCTACACAGGCTGGCAGAAGTGAGGCTTATGACTAGAGCTTTTCCGTATCACAGGGGTCAGCCCCCAACAGTATTGTCACCAAGTGACAATGGTGGGCCCATGGCTCTGTTGTCATCATGGGGTAGGGTGAAAGTCTTAAGCTGGACAAATTGGTGTCGTCGTGAAAATACTCGGGCTGAGAGGAGTAGCATACCAATAGAATAAGTGAGCCAGTACGCAATGGAGGCAGTGTGGTGGAAATCTGACGGCAGCAATAACACCATAGTGAGCTGGTCAATCAGCATTGCGGCATGGTCAACAGTGTGGCAAAGTCAACACTCCGGCATGTTCAATATCCCGGCACAGTCAACCAATGAGATGTGGTGCCGATGAGATGTGGTGCCGATGAGATGTGGTGCCGATGAGATGTGGTGCCGATGAGATGTGGTGCCGATGAGATGTGGTGCCGATGAGATGTGGTGCCGATGAGATGTGGTGCCGATGAGATGTGGTGCCGCTGATGTGGTGCCGCTGATGTGGTGCCGGATGTTATGTGTCGGCTGCATCAATTTAGTTGCAGTGGTTCCTCGTGCCGGATCTTGGCCTAACGGTAGTTAGTTAACACTATATCCATGGCGATACATCTATATAGAGGACATAGTATCTAGGGCCTGATGGGTATACAGGGAGATCAACCTTGCGGCCCATCACACTCGATGGGAAGCCAATTCACAGGCCTGCCCAACTATATAGTTGTTCCCACATTGAGGGCTTGTTTAATCCTCTGGGACACCCCATTCATGGCTTGTCACTTTAAAATGTACTTGCAAGGTTTCCCTGCATAGCTAGATAACACCTCTGCTAGGGCCTGCCCAATGCTATGGGATACCATGGCCATTGCCTGTCAGACTGAACCCATATGCTGGGCGCACTGACTATAAATGACACTGTCTCCAGGGCTTGCCCACAGTTATGGGACACCACACCTGTGGCTAGCACCCCTTAAAGGTACAGTCTCCGCACAGCCCATTGGAATGCAAGGGACAATAGTTCCATGGCCCTTTGGTAAGAAAGGGACTCTGTTGTTACAGCCTGATCAAAGCCCGAAACACACTATTCCTCTGGCCTGATGCAAAGCACGGGACACTGGCACTGCAGCCCTCCTACTCACTCCTATTTGTTGGGCTCTATAATAGAATAGAGAACACTATATCCAGGGCCTCCTGCTCTTATAGATGATACAGCACCTGGGGCTGTTATGTAATCATGGGACACCATCATGGGCTTGACACATTGTGTGACACCAATTTAGTGGTGTGCCTTGGGAACTCCAGGAGGCAGGGCCTACTCTGCTACTTCTAGCCCCTTGGCCGCAATTCCATGGCTACCCTGCTGCTTTGGCTGCCATGCTGCTAACAGTCCTTCAGCAGCAGTGGCCATCCCTGGTTCTCTGGCCGCATTGCTGCGGCATACCGTTCGTTTGCTGTGATACCACAGCTGTACTTGTCATAGTGGCAGCCACCACTGCTGCCCAGCCATGATTGGTTACAGCCATCACAGCTGCAAACTTGACGACCAGCATAAGGTATCAACTTGCGGCACCCATTGTATTGGAGACATGCACTATTCCCATTCATGCCAATGTGTTCCCTGTGTGATTTCTGCCTTATTGTTAACCTGGCTGGGTGTTGCAGCTGCAGCTCAGATTTTGGCCAGCAACATTATATCACAGTGTCACTTTGGCCGATATTTGATTAACCAATTATTGTTGTGATGAACATATATGTGTATTCATACAATGTTTACCTACGGCAGCACTCCAAAGACTCCTCCCATTTCTGCCGCAATGCATTTGGTGCACGGGTTAGCATCTCAATGGCCTCCATCCTTTTTGCACAATGCTGCATCACCTCCATATGATATTTAAGGGCATTGTCCGAGCTCCACAAGATATTGTTGCAGAAGTACCATGCATTTGACAAGGCCTCATCCGAGGTATATCCAACGGTGAGTAGAATGGTGAGCTTTCTATTGGCAACCTGGCAAAGCTTTAGTATCTAACACAACACGAATAAGGGAGCATACCAGGTCCGCCAGAAAGAATGCCTCTGCCTCCGATACCATGTCCTGCAGTGGCTGTGTGCTGTACCCTGCTGTACATGTGCCGTGGCCATTAACCCACCATGAGTTTGCCACTTGCAGCGTACTTGGAACCTGGACTTCGGTGGCCTTGGCATGATAGACATTCAACTGTCACATTGCTGCATACAGTCTTGCTGGCGGCAGATTTTCTAGTACGACCATCCTGTGCACCCTGCTCGCCATCATTGGCAATATCATCTTTGCACCCATAGCCTGGCATGCGGCAAGCACACATTCTAAATTTGCCTGGGGGCTCATGAGTGTGTTAATCAAATGTAATCATTCTCCACTTACCACTTCCATTTGTACATTTGCATACCATTCAGCTGTGGCCAGCATCCCCTTGGGCTGTTATTGAACCACGTACACCAACCATCGAAAGCGGACTCCAACATATTGCAATACCATGGACAGTTTGCAGGTTTCGCGCAGTTCGGATGTGTTATTCA
The DNA here is from genome assembly GCA_037178675.1 of Scleroderma bovista. Classification (NCBI taxonomy): domain Eukaryota; kingdom Fungi; phylum Basidiomycota; class Agaricomycetes; order Boletales; family Sclerodermataceae; genus Scleroderma; species Scleroderma bovista. The sequence continues at coordinate 27,116 of JAYMGJ010000448.1, forward strand.
TGATTGATGGTGTGATGGCCGATTCGCCCTAAGCCTTATAACATTCAGGTAATCAATGTTCTCACGGTCCACATGTCACCTGATGCATAATTACCACATTGTGCAACCGGGCATGTGTTGTTTCGCATCGGCCAATCGCCGATCAGCCTTGTTTAGTGGATCTAGCCGAGAATGGAATGTGTTGCATTGCTGTTTGCAAACAGATGTCCGCAGCTTGCCGCTCATCCCCCACTAAAATTTTTACTCCCCACATTGTCAAAAGTTGTCCTGTGTCCAATGGCTGATGCAAATGTTGTGCCATCCAACTATACTTTGTCCAACATCATGGCATCATATATGCGGCGCCGCTTCCTGAATGAAGCATTCCCAGACTTAAATTCCCCCACTCCGGAAACGCTTCTGTCCCTGCCGGTGGATGCAACTGTAGCCATGAACAAAATTGTATCCACCATCACACAGGCATATCATAATTGGAGTGAGCCAATTCTTGTATAGTTAAATTATCCTTCCTTGATATCCACTTCAGTTTCCTGTGGCATTGACTTGATTTGGTTGTCCGAAAGCCTCGGACCAATGCAATCTGGCACAAATGAGCAACAGGAGATTAGGGTCCTCCGTAGACATCCTTCCTCTTTGACTGGAACCCTTTCCTGGCCCACCATTATTCTGGGAGAAGGTGACACAATTGCATTGTGGTATCTTCCCGGAGCTCTAGCTCCCTGCATCCAAGTATGGTATCATTCCACTCTCATTGTCCACTGTTGAGGCCTTTGTTTCTAGGAGCACATCATGGCATCCATTGATCCACTTGCACATCCACTGGAAGAGAGTATTACTAATCAGTCATGGCGTACAACACACCAGTATTTCAAGGATGACATGGATATTTTCGGGTGCTTGGAATTCTCTCCGGCATGGCACATGCTCGGCCATTCTGTGAGTACCTTCTTCTTTTGACAATGCACTTGTTTGATCTTCTCTTCCCCTTCTTGCTAGACCCCCAATGACATTCCGGGGGTGTCCAAGGCTTTGGCCGGTCCTACAGGCTATCAATGGAGCAAGGATATATGTCCTCCATCGGCAATACTTTCAGGTGTTCTTTCTATTATCCATCCACCACTATACAATGCCAGCCACCTTGCCATGCAATGCTTGACTGACTGGGCGACTGGCCATGATCCCGGAATGCTGGCGGCACTTGAAAATTGGTCAACTGTCGTCACTAATATCTCACTAATTGTCAATCGAAGTACCCCCCTCCACAGGGACCCACACTCTCAAGCAGATTGGTATGACATGCTATTCAGTGTCAGTAATTATGATGACTGTGCACTGGACATTCCCAGTCTTGGGATTCAGGTATTGTACAATCCCGGCACTGTTGTTGCATTTTCTGGCCAGCTCTTTTGGCACAGCGTCAATGAGGTTGACGGAGCGAGGTGCTGTTTGGCGTATTATATGAGGGATAATATTCACCATTGGTTAAGGGTGCCACAGCCTCTTCATTGGGTGACACCAGATAATGTCCGCAATGCACTGGTGAAGCATTGAATAATTAGCTTCCTGATATGATTGTTTGGTGTACTAAAATGTAATTCTGATGGTTTGTAGTCCCAATTTGTTGGAAGTAGTTTTAGCTGTATTTAAACTGAAGGTATGTTGTGCCGATGAGATGTGGTGCCGTGCGGTGTGCCCAAAGTGCGGCAGATTCAAGGGGCAGCAGATTCATGATTCCGGCATGATCACAATGATCTGGCTTGGTCAAGTCTACGATCAGCGACACATTCAAAGGTGAGGCACTTCATCATTCTGGCACAGTCAACACTCCAGCAGGATCGACATTCCTGCACTGCCCAACACACACCCTCACTCAGACATGACCATCAGAGCAAGAAAGATGTGACTGCAGGTATTCCTGCAGGAGATCAACGCACATCAAGATGGAACTGACTGTCGACACTGAAAATGATGAGAAGCTCACACGAGTTGCATCAGCCTTGAGGAGAAACTGTCGCCGATGAGTGGTCCATATGATGACTGTGCTGGACTGGTAATGGTGCCGGAGTGTTGATTGTGCCGGAGTGTTGATTGGGCCGGAGTGTTGACTGGGCCAGACTGATGATGGTGCCAAAGGGTTGATTGTGCTGATGGAGTGTTGATTGTGCCGACCTGTTGACTGCCGGGATGTGGATCCTGCTGGAGTGTTGACTGTGCCACAAGGTTGATTGTGCCGGAGTATTGATTGTGCCAGCCTGTTGACTGCTGTGTATTCCAGCACATGCAACCGTGCAGCACATTCATCATTCCAGCAGATTCAACATTTCAGCAGTTAACAGTTTGGCACAATGAACATTTCGGCACAACTATCATTCTGGCATAGTCAACATTGCAGAGTCAACACTGCGGCACAATCAACCCTCCGGCACAGTCAACATTGCGGCAGAGTCAACACTGTGGCACAATCAAGAGTTCGGCACAATCACCATTCTGGCTCAACATTGCGGCAGAGTCAACCCTGTGGCACAATCAACCGTTCGGCACATTCATTATTCCGGCACAGTCAACAGTTTGGCACAATCACCAATTGGTGGCTGCATTTCTATTGCTTGTGATTGGCTGTCACAGTGCAATTGTCCCATCACAATAACAAGGGATCTCGGATCAGCATTATGATTGGGCTTTGCAGTCGCCTTATTTTGGAGTTTGTCTATCCCATGGCCTGTGATCTGACATGCTTGTGTTTAACAAGGAGCCTCAGTTATAGAAAGTGATTTCAAAGTGAGCAGCCTGCCAGTGCCAGTTCATCTAGCACTGCCATCTCTCAGGGAACAATCAATGCAGCATGTATTAACACAGCTGCAGCTTGAGAAAGGCATCAAGGCCGCATCTTGGTCATTGTGGTACAGCCATCATTAATTTACTATCACTTACACTGTTGTCGGCACCCCCACCCATTCGGCACTTTGGTTTTTTACCACCCACCGCTCAACTACACACAAAATTGACTAGTACAAAATTTGTTTTATACCACTTGGATACTCTGATAGCTCGAAGGATTGATATATATGCAGTAGTTGTTGAGATCACAAAAAATGCTGGGTTGAACAGCAGTCACACTCATTTGTCACCCAAGTTGTCACAAGTGCCAAAGTGGAGTCACACCTCTCATCATGGAATCTGTGTGACACCAGTGACATATGGTAACATTCTGTGACTGCCAAATGGGTGGGGGTGCCGACAACAGTGTAAGTGATAGTAATGCTATCATTGCAGCACTTATGCGCACAGCCACCACAGCTTGGCTGCCGCAGCCCAGTATGTCAGTGGGAAATGCCGGTTTCCACAATACTGTGCTGACACTACCACACAGCACGGTCATTCCCACATTGCCGCACAAGCAAGCATGATGGCCACACAGCTATTACTGCAGCACATTTGTGATTCTTGGCAAGGTATTGCGGCATCCGGTGATTGGTGCAAAGCCATTACCAGTATTTATGTTGTGCCGTTCTTGTAATGCTGCAATTCTATTATGCCAATGGTAGATTGCCGATGACATGTTGCCACTGTTGTGTCCTGCCAACAGTGTGTTCTGCCAACAGTGGTGTTGTGCCGACAGCCGTGTTCTGCCGACAATTGTGTTCTGCTGACAGTTGTGTCCTGCCGACAATTTTGTTCTGCCAACAGATGTTCTGCTGACAATTGTGTTCTGCCGACAGCCATGTTCTGCTGACAGCCGTGTTCTGCCGACAGTTGTGTTCTGCCGACAGTTGTGTTCTGCTGCCAGTGTGTTCTGCTGCCAATGTGTTCTTCCAATGCCATGTAGTGCCGATTGTGTCGTGCCACACCCCGGCTTACTGCTACTTTAGAGAAGACCAGATGCCTGGCCCTACATTTATACAAGGGATATAGTTCCAAGGGCCTGCTGTGTATATTGGGAGGCCAAACATTATGGCCGATCATACTAAAGGGGAAGCATATCGGCTGGCCTTCCCATCTAGCTAGGTGTCCCCAGACGGAGGGCTTGCTTAATGCTCTGGGACACTGCATTCATAGCCTATCACTTTGAAGTGTACTGCAAGGCCCTCCCATATAGGTAGATAACACCTTTCTGAGGGCCCACCTAATGCTATGGGACATTGTACCTATTGTTGCCGTGTGCCCTGACTATATAGATGAAACTGGCTCCAGGGCCTACTCATAGTCATGGGACACCAATCCCATGGCTAGGTATTCTTAAAGGAACACCATGCATGCAGCCCATTGGAAAGCACGGGATGCTGTTTCTATGGCTGGCCCTGCAACAAGAAAGGGACACCAAAGGTACAGCCCAATGCAAAGCACAGGACACACTATCCCTCTGGCCCACTGACAGAAACAGGACACCAATACCACAGCCAAATTCAAAGCATGGGACACTGGTACAGAGGCCTTTCTATTGACTCCTGTCTGCAGGTTAGCTGCATTGCGGCACTTACTACCGTCCTTTTGCCGAAATGCTGCGGCAGCCCCCCTGCAATCCTCGGCCTGAATGTAGTGGCTACCCTGCGACATATAGTTGTCTGGCCGCATGCCGCGGCTCCCTTGCCGCATTAGGTCCTATTGCCACAGGCCATATCCTGATCTAGTGTACTAGTGTGTCAGCCCACCAATATTACTTGGTGACAACCTCTCCATGAGCCACCAATATGGCACAGTGAAACACCCTACCATTAGCCCACTCGTATGACATGAGGATGCACCATGGCTGGGCCCTATCTCAGCTGGCCATGTAGCACAGCCGATTGTCAGCTTTGTCTGTCCGTGTTGTATGGGACAATGCAGGTGCATTATGTGACTTTACAGTCTGTATTTAATGCATAGTTTGTGTTTGTTTGTACCTCAGTTGTTGTTCAACAACACTGAGGTACGTCGTCTTCCAGTGTGTGCCTAAGTGAGGGAAGAGGTCAGAACAACCAACAACCAACACCAAATGACAGCAAAATGCGAGTGGTGGTCTTTCTTTGCATATCTGGAATTTAATCTCCTCAGGGGGATGTGCTGCACACCTTCAGGCAGGATGCAGGAGGGAAGGGAAGGGCTTCTGATGGGAATGGAATGTGACTTGGGATGGTATTGACTCCTCTTCAGCCTACCACAGTGGTTAGGAAGAGTCCTGGGATTGAAGAGCAATGATAGATTGATGACAGGGGTGTAACAGCAGTGATGGAGCAACAGGGAAGCAAGAGGACAGTTCCTGCTTCAAGAATGCGATGGACAGTGATGGGATGGAGTGGACAGTGATGCTAGACTGCGCTTCAGCCTAGAGAAATGATCAGATACAAGATATATCTGATAAACAGCAATATAGGAGCTTTAGGCCAGCACTGGGTGACCTACAAGTCCAAAGACAGAGATAGAGCTTATAGACAGTGAGGAAGAGTGAATGTGGTCGCTTTATTGAGGGGGAAGCAGACACTTCCTTGCAGCCTTTGGCTGCTGGTTTATATACAGGAGGGGCTGTGGCCCTGTAAGCACAAATGACTAAGTGCTTGGTAAGAGATTGGTAAGAAATTGGTAAGTGATTGATAAGCAGTGTAATCAGGCTGAGTCATCGATGGGGAGAGCCTGAACAAGCTGCTGAGCCAAGGGAAAGAGCAAAAACATAGGTAAAAAGGGGTGCATAATCAAGAATATGGAAAAATCATTGCATGGGGCCCAAAAGAGAAGGGGGGGAAGCATGGGATGAGTAGATTGAAGCTAAATGAGCATATGCAATGACATAATGCATATGAATCATAGGGGCATGAGTCATGAATTGATAAGCAGCATGATAAGCATGATTTGAAGGATGATTGGTAAGTGATTGGTAAGGGGAGTAATGGGGGTTAGTAATGCCAAGAGGGGATGAATAATGCGCAGCAGAGTGAGTCAGAGTGAGCCAGAGTGACTCTGTGTGACTCAGACAGAAGGGAAGCACAACCTGTGATTGATTGAACTTTAGATCTGGAGATGAGCTTCTGAAGCAGTGCCACTGATGGGAGTGGCTGGGGGATAATAAAAGAATTTATCTGACCAGAAGAGCAGTGTCAGGGGGCCTGGAATGACAAGTAGAGTCACAGCTGGTCACAGGTGTCACAAATCCCTTGGATTGAGCTTCTGTAGAGAAAAAATGCGAAATTTGGTGCTCCCGAAGTGCAGTCTTCCCTTGAGCAGTAAGGGAAAGGTTCTGTACTCTATTAGGGCTCCTAAGAAGGGTTCTAGAGCACTGTTTCATTCATGTTTGTTGTGGGATAGCAGGGAAGTGAAACGTGAATAGCAGATTTGATGTGTCCAGGGAAGCAAGATGAATGATAGAGGGAGATGGATGTGACAGGACTCTGGGATGAAAGGACCATATGCAGAGGACTCAGGAGACACAGAGACAACCAGGTATGAATTTTCAAGTCTAACGATAGACTTGAGACGACCAAAGTACATGCGTGATGCAGGACTGACAAGGAGAATGCGCTGACCGAGAACAAGAGGGACTGGGGGAGCAGGCTGGGAAGATATGTACCAGACAGTACACAGGAGCTCAGGGAGAGGCTGTCCCAAGAGCAGGATGTAGTTGAGGTCTGCTGCAATAGTGGAGAAATATTCCAGAGAAAATGCAGACTCCATAGTGAGTGATGAAGCAGGTGTCTGGATTGTGGGTGGAATATCTCCGTGGGAAATAAACAGATTTATGTCGGAACTTGACAGGCAGATAGACCATGGTCTAGGCTCCATGATGGTATAGTCACATGATTGGTAGCTTCAAAAATGGCGGAGCTATTCAAAATATTAGAATGCCAGCACTGGGCACCTAAATTTGACATTTGGGTGCTAAAAATGATTCTTCCTTTTCTCCTTCATTTCTCTATCATTTCTTCTGCTTCTTTGGTTGTTCTGGTATGGGAGTTGGACTGCAGTAGGTTGCATTCCTCTCTCATACTGAAATGATCATCAATCCTTGGATTCTTCTGCTTCTTGGTGGTTCTCATGCAAGGGATGACTGCTGGACATCGGCAGTCATCTCTTGCTCCAGAATAGTCATTCTTGTGTGATAGATGGCTACAATGAGCTTGTATTAATTCCTCACATAAGGATAGTCTTGACTTTGCGTGATATGGATAGCGAGGGCTGTCTGTATCCCTCAAGTCGGGACAATCTTTCAACAGATCTTGGGTGTGTTCTTCACATTAATTTCATCGGCTAACTTTCTCCATGTCCACAGTACTAAACACGTTTGGTGCGTGACACTGGTACACCATTCCTTTACCTTACACTGATTGTATTGGTACCAGATCGTGTCTTTAGGTACCACTAATGTTATAAGTCGTTGTTCAACAACACTGAGATCATGTCTTTAGTCTACAGGTTATGAGCCCTGTGCTCTAGTAAGAGCATAGAACCAAGACTATTGGATCAGATCACTGAACATCGGAGAGTTCTCCCTGCCTCTATTGGCACATATACACTTTACCCTAGTCATTGAGGTGTCTATCACCTCCTGATCTTCTACCAATGGGAAAATTTGACCATATTCCAGAACTTACAGGCATGTCTGTTTTCCCAGCATGGAAGACACAAATCATCCTGGCGCTTGGGTGTGATGGTGTCTATGATCATGTTAGTGATGGAACAGACCTGACTGATTTTGCAGAATTGGCCTCCTATTTACCAACTCCTGCCTCAGCTAATGCTCTGACTGCTGACAAGTGGAAGAGCATATAGGAGTGGCTCAAGAATGATGTGATTGCCAAAGATGTCATTTGTCGCTGACTTTCCCCAGCTGTCTTACAACTCATACCTCGGGAATGGACTTCCACAGATCATGATGCCTGGAAACTGTTACATTCCCACTTCGATCATGTGGATCTTGGTTCACAATATCTTGTGCAGGAGAGAATACTTGCCCTTCAGATGAAAGATGTGAAGGATGCCAAGCACTACCTGAGGGAGCACAATGCTTTGTGCTGCAAACTCATACAGATGGGTGGCATGTACACTGATAGTGAGGTGATCTTCAATCTACTGAAAGGCCTTCCTCACACATGCACTTTTGTTAGCTGGGTTGCACAGGGAACTAGACAAAGACAATAAAGCTAAGTAGGTTAGTACCAGTAGGTAAATGAATGTGAGTATGTATCTTACCTCAGTGCTTTGTATTTGAACACTGAGGTGAAAAGAACCATCTGCACAGTGAAAATAGTCTGTGCTTATGTAAAGATTCTCGTTGCACAAATAAGGCAACTAAGAGTAAGTCCTAAAGAATGGTAGTCACAGAGTAGGTCTTTCAACAGGCACCTGGCCAGCATTCAAGCTGGTTCTACAGGCTTCCGTGTCTGCAGCTCCATCTGCCCTGTCCGCCATCCAACCTGTTGCTTTGACCAGCAGTGCAGTGTCTAGCACTGCTAGGGTTGTTCCCTCTGCCAGTGGTTCATCCATTTCTCAACTGCTTTCCATTGCCACTACAGGCACTACATTTGAGGCAGTGTCCACATGTATTGCAGCTGAGGCTCATCATCAAGTGTTGGAGACCACCCTGGTTTCCCCTCCAGGGGCAGAGTATGCACATGCCACCAACATTTCAACTCAGCCCAGATGTGGTGGCATCAACTCGGCAACAGGTTTGCAGTACACCAAGAATAACCCTACCAGAATGTATTGTGACACTCCACTTGATGGCAGTTCCACCTGTGGTGTGGCTAATCATGACTGAGCTCACTGTTTTAAGCCAGGTGGTGGGATGGCTGGGCAACAACCTGCCTGGTGGAGGGGAAAGGGTCAACCTGGTACATCTGGTTCTACCTCGTCTGCCTTGCCTACTTCAAGTGTATCGTCCACTGGTGCTGTGGTAGCACCACCCACCACATCTGCACCACTTTCCGCCTCCATTGTGGCTACATCACCTGACATTTGGGCCACTCGGTGTCACACACCAAACAGGTTTGGTACAGTGAACATGGAAGATAACACCTATATCAAATGATCCTTATGCGAAGGATAAGCACGACAGACCCTCATCATAGCCATCTATCACACAAGAAGACTATCCTGATGTGAGAGACGAATGCCAATGCAGACAGTCATCTATCA
>JAYMGJ010000449.1:0-48778 GCA_037178675.1 Scleroderma bovista
CATACACACTGATTTTACACATACTAACTTGTAGTAGTCACTACAGGTATTACTCTAATTCAGTAGCTTGAATATCTACTGAGGTTATTACAGCTCCTTCTCCCTTCTTCTACAGGCTAGACCTTCCCTGTGCAGACCACCACCTTCCTATACATACTACCTTTACTACCTGTACTTGACAGGTAGTTCAGTCACAAACCCTCGCAAAAGTGGGTCATCGGACATGTACATTTGCCTGTAAAGGTGGGACTAGCCGACGCCGGCCGATGCTCGCAAAACTGGGCCAGGCCGATGTTTTCTATTATTGCAAATCTAGTACAGGCCTGAGGGACATTAATCACTGCAAAACTGGGATGGGCTGATGTTTGATAAAAATTGCAGAACTGGGACTGGTGGGAGCATTGTAAAACTGGGTCAGGCCTGTTGAACAAAAAAATTGACAAGTGTTGCAAAGCTGGGACTGGCCGATGTTGTAGATACATTGCAAAACTGGGTCAGGCCTGTTGAGAAAAAAGTTGTCAATTACTGCAAAACTGGGTCAGGCTGACATGGCAGAATTGGGTCAGGCCTTTTGAGGAAAAAATTGTCAAGCATTGCAAAACTGGGTCAGGCTGACATTGTATATACATTGCAGAACTGGATCAGGCCTGTTGAGAAAAAAAGTTGTCAAGCATTGCAAAACTGGGTCAGGCTGACATTGCAGAACTGGGTCAGGCCTGTTGAGGAAAAAGTTGTCAAGCATTGCAAAACTGGGCCAGGCTGACATTGCAGAACTGGGTCAGGTCTGTTGAGGAAATAGTTGTCAAGCATTGCAAAACTGGGCCAGGCTGACATTGCAGAACTGGGTCAGGCCTGTTGAGGAAATAGTTGTCAAGCATTGCAAAACTGGGTCAGGCTGACATTGCAGAACTGGGTCAGGCCTGTTGAGAAACAAAGTTGTCAAGTACTGCAAAACTGGGTCAGGCCTGTTGAGCAAAAAAGTTGTCAACCATTGCAAAACTGGGTCAGACCCAAAATTGATACACATTGCAGAATTAAATTACTGTGCTGACTACCAAAAATGTGGACCATTGATTAGGCAATATTGTGTACTGTTGGTGTGATAGTGTTGACTACCAAAGATGTGCAGCTTGGATTATCTAATGTTGTGTTCTATTGGTGTGGTAGTGCTGATTACCAAAAATGCGGACTATTGATTAGCCAATGTTGTGTAGTGTTGTTGTTGTAGTGTACTACCAAAAATGTGTAGTATTGATTACCTAATGTTGGGTACTCTTGGTGTGGTAGTGCTGATTACCAAAAATGCGGACTATTGATTGGCCAATGTTGTGTAGTGTTGTTATTGTAGTGTACTACCAAAAATGTGTAGTATTGATTACCTAATGTTGGGTACTCTTGGTGTGGTAGTGCTGATTACCAAAAATGCGGACTATTGATCAACCAATATTGTGTGGTGTTGTTGTAGTGTACTACCAAAAAAAGTGTAGTACTGATTACCTAATGTTGTGTAGTGTTGATGTGATAGTGTTCATTACCAAAAATGCGGACTGTTGATTAGCCATTATTGTGTAGTATTGTTGTAGTGCACTACCCAAAATCTGTAGTGTTGATTACCCAATGTTGTGTAGTGTTGATTACCAAAAGTGCGGACTTCTGATTAGCCATTATTGTTTAGTGTTGATTACCAAAAATGCGGACTATTGATTAGGAAATGTAGTGTAGTGTTTGTGTATTGGAGTTGATTACCAACATTGTGTAGTTTTCATTAACTAAATTCAGTAGTGTCAACACTTGATTACATAAGCTCTCCAAGCGCCACTACTCCCAAAACATTACCATATTTGGTCAATAGTTGACTTCAAATATTCCCACCTTTGTTCTGGTACTTTTCTTCCCCTTCTGTGCTTCATCCCTGGTCCAAATGTACTGTAAAAATGATTCTGTATCCCATATTACCCTATAGGATCACCATTGGACCCTCATCTAAATGTGCAAGGGGCTCTGTATCCCCAGAGAGTAGTGCAGGCTTAAAAACACCAAAAATGTTCGCATTTTTGATACATTCAACATATCAACTTAAAGAATGCATCCCCATACAGGGGATATATGTACCTACAACATATTTACAGTCCACAGCATGGGATCCATGTCCTGGTGCGATGTTTTATGTTTTTCCTTTGCAAACATATCACCATGGCAGGCAATTACTAGGAGGTATGGTGGCTACTGGATGGTCTCCAGTGGTATTACTATGCTATACCAAAGTCCCAATACAATCTAGTGAGCAGCTGACCACTCCAAGAGGAGCAGCATAGAAAACAGCACTTTCATAACAATAGGTGCTGTATGATCCTCCAGATCAGGTATGCACAATATGACTATCTCAAAAGCTGGGGGATACCATACAGTAGTGGATACAATTTACTCAAGTCAATACCGCTTGATGTGGGGGAGGGAAGGGCACAATAACATACAAAAGGCGTGGGAAAATACCCCACAAAATGCGGAGATATGCAAAAACATTACATATCACACAACACATAACATCTACTGACCTAGAAATGCTACCAACAGCCTACTAATATCACATAATGCTTATACTCAGCTGTTCCTGACATGCTTAGAGGCACAAATCATTTGAACCAAGAACATGTTGTTACTGTCCATATACACTGCAGCTTTGCACCTGCAGTACTGATATGATGTAGCACATTTCCGCATTTTTCAAACCTTGAATGATTTGTGCCTCTAAGCATGTCAGGAACAGCTGAGTATAAGCATTATGTGATATTAGTAGGCTGTTGGTAGCATTTCTAGGTCAGTAGATGTTATGTGTTGTGTGATATGTAATGTTTTTGCATATCTCCGCATTTTGTGGGGTATTTTCCCACGCCTTTTGTATGTTATTGTGCCCTTCCCTCCCCCACATCAAGCGGTATTGACTTGAGTAAATTGTATCCACTACTGTATGGTATCCCCCAGCTTTTGAGATAGTCATATTGTGCATACCTGATCTGGAGGATCATACAGCACCTATTGTTATGAAAGTGCTGTTTTCTATGCTGCTCCTCTTGGAGTGGTCAGCTGCTCACTAGATTGTATTGGGACTTTGGTATAGCATAGTAATACCACTGGAGACCATCCAGTAGCCACCATACCTCCTAGTAATTGCCTGCCATGGTGATATGTTTGCAAAGGAAAAACATAAAACATCGCACCAGGACATGGATCCCATGCTGTGGACTGTAAATATGTTGTAGGTACATATATCCCCTGTATGGGGATGCATTCTTTAAGTTGATATGTTGAATGTATCAAAAATGCGAACATTTTTGGTGTTTTTAAGCCTGCACTACTCTCTGGGGATACAGAGCCCCTTGCACATTTAGATGAGGGTCCAATGGTGATCCTATAGGGTAATATGGGATACAGAATCATTTTTACAGTACATTTGGACCAGGGATGAAGCACAGAAGGGGAAGAAAAGTACCAGAACAAAGGTGGGAATATTTGAAGTCAACTATTGACCAAATATGGTAATGTTTTGGGAGTAGTGGCGCTTGGAGAGCTTATGTAATCAAGTGTTGACACTACTGAATTTAGTTAATGAAAACTACACAATGTTGGTAATCAACTCCAATACACAAACACTACACTACATTTCCTAATCAATAGTCCGCATTTTTGGTAATCAACACTAAACAATAATGGCTAATCAGAAGTCCGCACTTTTGGTAATCAACACTACACAACATTGGGTAATCAACACTACAGATTTTGGGTAGTGCACTACAACAATACTACACAATAATGGCTAATCAACAGTCCGCATTTTTGGTAATGAACACTATCACATCAACACTACACAACATTAGGTAATCAGTACTACACTTTTTTTGGTAGTACACTACAACAACACCACACAATATTGGTTGATCAATAGTCCGCATTTTTGGTAATCAGCACTACCACACCAAGAGTACCCAACATTAGGTAATCAATACTACACATTTTTGGTAGTACACTACAATAACAACACTACACAACATTGGCCAATCAATAGTCCGCATTTTTGGTAATCAGCACTACCACACCAAGAGTACCCAACATTAGGTAATCAATACTACACATTTTTGGTAGTACACTACAACAACAACACTACACAACATTGGCTAATCAATAGTCCGCATTTTTGGTAATCAGCACTACCACACCAATAGAACACAACATTAGATAATCCAAGCTGCACATCTTTGGTAGTCAACACTATCACACCAACAGTACACAATATTGCCTAATCAATGGTCCACATTTTTGGTAGTCAGCACAGTAATTTAATTCTGCAATGTGTATCAATTTTGGGTCTGACCCAGTTTTGCAATGGTTGACAACTTTTTTGCTCAACAGGCCTGACCCAGTTTTGCAGTACTTGACAACTTTGTTTCTCAACAGGCCTGACCCAGTTCTGCAATGTCAGCCTGACCCAGTTTTGCAATGCTTGACAACTATTTCCTCAACAGGCCTGACCCAGTTCTGCAATGTCAGCCTGGCCCAGTTTTGCAATGCTTGACAACTATTTCCTCAACAGACCTGACCCAGTTCTGCAATGTCAGCCTGGCCCAGTTTTGCAATGCTTGACAACTTTTTCCTCAACAGGCCTGACCCAGTTCTGCAATGTCAGCCTGACCCAGTTTTGCAATGCTTGACAACTTTTTTTCTCAACAGGCCTGATCCAGTTCTGCAATGTATATACAATGTCAGCCTGACCCAGTTTTGCAATGCTTGACAATTTTTTCCTCAAAAGGCCTGACCCAATTCTGCCATGTCAGCCTGACCCAGTTTTGCAGTAATTGACAACTTTTTTCTCAACAGGCCTGACCCAGTTTTGCAATGTATCTACAACATCGGCCAGTCCCAGCTTTGCAACACTTGTCAATTTTTTTGTTCAACAGGCCTGACCCAGTTTTACAATGCTCCCACCAGTCCCAGTTCTGCAATTTTTATCAAACATCAGCCCATCCCAGTTTTGCAGTGATTAATGTCCCTCAGGCCTGTACTAGATTTGCAATAATAGAAAACATCGGCCTGGCCCAGTTTTGCGAGCATCGGCCGGCATCGGCTAGTCCCACCTTTACAGGCAAATGTACATGTCCGATGACCCACTTTTGCGAGGGCTTTTGACTGAACTATGTGTACTTGAGACTTTTGAGCACTTAATTCATTCAAAGTTAATGTTAATCAACTTATATTAATTCAATAAAAAACTACAGAATGGAGACTAAATATTATATACATCAGGGTGGTGGTGGTGGCCGCATCAATGATGCAGGTGGTAGGATTGTTGTTGATGCTGGTGGTGGAGTGGCCATCGTTGCTGGTGGGATGGTGGTGGGGTGGTACTGGTGGTCACATCTGTCATCGACACACGATGCAGGTGGTGGGGTCATTGTCGTCATCGGTGCCTGATGGTGGTGGCCACGTCATTGGCACTGGTGGTGGGGTCGTCATCATCAATGCAGGCAGTGGTGGTGGCTGCTTCGTTGACACTGCTGGTCAGGTGGTTGTTGATGCTGGTGGTGGCCTTGTCGTCAATGAGGTTGGTGGTGGTGGTCATGTCCATTGTCGACACTGGTGGGTCATCACTGTCGCTGGTGGTGGCCTTGTTGTTGATGAGGTTGGCAGTGGTGGTCACATCATTGACGACATTGGGGGTGGTGGTCGCCTCATCGTCAGCAACATTGGTGGTGGTGGCCGCATTGTCGATGCAGGTTGTTGTTGTGGTGGTGGTTGGTGCTATCACTGTAGCCATCATCGTCGTTGTCTGGTTGATGATGCTGGTGGTGGTGGTGGTGGTTGATGTCATCACTGTCATCCATGATGGGGTTGTCATTGGTGCTGATGGTGGTGGTGGTGGCTGTTGGGTGGTGGTCGATGCAGTGGTGGTGGAAGATGAGGAATAAAGACTTGGAGAAATTTTTGAAATGTGTGTGTGTGCGCATGTTTGTGTAGATAATTATATCAGCATATTGCACTACCAATTTCCTAATAGTATTTACCACGTCACTACACACCTCGCCCACAGCCACCCATCACCACCACTGCTGTGAGTCAAAGTGTGGATTTGGGTCGGAGTAATAACCCAAACACAACACCAACAAAGGACTACAAATATGTGCGAGTGGTGGTTTACCTCCGTGGTGTCCAGAGAGGATGTGCTGAGGAGGGGGGAAGGGGATCTACACCAACAGGGTGATGCAGACGATGATGCAGGATACTCCTGGGGTACAGGAGTAATAGATGACGAAGGGGATAGGGGTCTGGACTCTTCCTAAAGCCTAGGAAGTGTCAAAGCAGGGATTGAGGTGACTGGGACTGAAGTAGCAATACTACACCTAGAGGTTGGTGCAGCAAAGGGGCAAGGGGGCTCCTGACATCCAGAAGCAATGGGATATGAAGGATAGACAGGCTAGACTCCACTTGAGCCTAGAGAAATACTTGAACTTGAATAGATTGAATAAACTTCAATATCAGAGTCTTTAGACCTTCACTGAAGCCTACAAGACTCAAAGAGCTGAGGGGATACTGACTGAGAGAGTCTGAGAGAGGGATAATTTTGTGCAATTGGGTCTCTCCTCACTGGGCTGAGCCCAGAGGTTTAAATACATGGGGGGGCACAGCATTAAAGTACAAAAAGAGAAGGGAGTAAGCAGAATTTGTCAAGGGATTGGTAAGAGCTTTGTAAGGGGTTTGTAAGCGATCAGTAAGCAAGGGATAAGCAGGAATGAGTAAGCATAGGGAGCATGAATAAGCTGCTGAGTAAAGGAATGCGTAAGCTGCATGACAAGATTGATTGGTAAGAGAGTGAGTCATCAGCTGAGTAATATACCAAAAATGTGAAAGGGATAGAGTAATACTGATGACAAGAAAGCATCAGTAAGCAAGGGATGAGTCACTGCACAGCAGAAGGAGTCATTGATGCACAGCCTAAGAAGTTTGATGGGGGGCTGTGTACCATCAGGAATTTGATGGGACAACAATGGGGAAGATCTGAGATAAATAGGGGGATTGATCCGAGACAAAACAGCCACAAGAAGGGTACCAGGGGTCCAGAGGTCTTTTGGGGGGTCAGCATACACTAAAGTATAGTGCATATGTTCTAGTGCTGCTGAAGCACAACCATGGGCTCCCTTGACGAGCTCTCTTCTGGGAAAGAACGAGAGAGGGTTCTTCTTCCTAATAGCACTATAAAGTGGGGGCATAACTGTCATGGTGCTGGGGGATGTCATCTGAAAGTAGGGAAGTGGATAGAGTATTGAATTTGATGCATCCAGGGAAGCGAGACGAATGACAGAGGAAGATGGACATGGCAAGTATCTGGGAGGAAGGGACCATAGGCTGAGGGCTCAGGGGACACAGAGATGACCAGAGATGACTTCTCAAGCTTGACAATAGACCTAAGATGACCAAAGTATGTCCTTGATGCAGGACTGACAAGGAGAATGCGCTGACCAAGAACAAGAGGGACTGAGGGAGCAGGCTGGGAAGATATGTGCCAGGCAGTGCACAGGAACTCTGGGAGAGGCTGTCCTAAGAGCAGGACATAGTGGAGATCTGCAGCAATAGTGGAGAAATGATCCAGAGAAAATATGGACTCCATAGTGAGCAATGAAGTGAATGTCTGGATTGTGGGGGGAATATCTCTGTGGGAAATGAATGGATTTGCATCGGAACTTGACAGGCAGATAGACCATGTTCTAGGCTCTCTGACGGTATAGTTATGTGCCTGATAGCTTCAGAAATGATGGAGCTATTCAAAATATCAGAATGCCGGCACTGGGCACCTAAAAATGACATTTGGGCGCTAAAAATCTTTTCTTCTCTTTCTCCTTTGTTTCTCCATCAATTCTTCAGCTTCTTTGATCATTCTGGTATGGGAGTTGGACTGCAGATGTGTGCATTCCTTTCTCATACCACAATTGATGTTATTCCTTCAGTTTCTTCTGCTTCTTGGCAGTTCTTGTGCGATAGATGACTGTCAGCATTGGCATTCATCTCTCACATCAGGATAGTCTTCTTGTGCAATAGATGGCTATGATGAGGGTCCGTCGTGCTTATCCTTCGCATAAGGATCATTCGATATAGGTGTTATCTTCCATGTTCACTGTACCAAACCTGTTTGGTGTGTGACACTGCGTTGATGTGACCACCATCAGTGACAATGACAATGACAATGACCCCGCCATGAACAATGGACAACCACAACAGCACCGACCACCACCACTAACATCGTCAATGTGACCACCACCATCAGCATTGATGACAACCCCAACGGATGACGGCGATGACACTGACCACCACCACCAGCATCATTGACGTGACCACCATCAGCACCAATGATGACCCCACCACGGATGATGGCAATGACACCAACCACCACCACCACCAGTGTCATTGACCAGACGATGATGACAACAACAGCTACAGTGATGGCACCAACCGACCACCACCACCACCACAACCTGTGTTGATGATGCGGCCACCACCAGCATCGTTGTCACAACCCGACGACGATGATGGCCATGATGGCCACCAGCAATGACACCCATCACAACAATGATGACCAGCAGCATCATTGACCACACCAGTGTGTTGATGACCACCAATGTGACAGCCCCAGCGACAGCACCCAAATGCAATGATGATGGCCACCAGTGTGATGACGATGATGATGCCACTGCTGCCCACAGCATTTATTGATTACTAGCTTACTTAGAATTTTGTACAATACAATTTGATCTAATAAAATTTATTTGACTTAAGACTTGGTGTGATTAATTGTATAGTATGTACTCTACTGGATTTACTGGAGTGTCTGTGATAGCTGTGCAACACTGGGCCAGTCTGTTGTTGCTGTGTAAAGCCTGGGACAGACTTGCTGAGCTGGGTGCTCGGCTAAGCCAAAGGGCTAGTTTGCTGATGCAGCGGTGATGATTCTGTCCTCTCTGGGGTCGAGTACTATATCTGTGATGTGTCCTCAAGTGCCATTGGCCATATCAAGGTCTGTAGACATGTTGAACGTGACCATTACCTCCATGCCTATCATGAGTTCGATTTCGTCGGACAAACCTGCATGCTGTTGTCGGTTATGGCCACAATTATTATTGTGTTTGGCAGCAATGCAGAATTTTTCTTGTAGGGTTAGAGGTCTACCTTGGATAGAGTCAAATGTGGGGCAGGACAGTAATGATATGCAGTGGCAGGCAGCACAGCTCCTTGCAGTGGTGTAGTTCCACTGCATTCTAACCACATGTCTTGGAGTGACAAGAACTGTGTCTTTCCATGGGGATGTTGTAAAGTCAGTGACAGGGCATCATTCCATCAGCAAAATGTGGTGTGTCTGATGTGTCTGGGACAGATGTTCAGACACATCAGACATGTCAGGCATCCCAGACATGTGCCTGAATTCAGGCATGTTCCTTTCTGGGTCAGACATGATTGCCTGGCATCTGCCTGGTCACAGTCTATTCAGACTGCACCAGACAGCAGCCAGACACACCACAGACACATGTTACAGGTTCTTCCCAGTCTATTGTGTCTGGTCACAGTCTCCTCAGGCCTTGTCCCATAGCAGCCAGATACACCACAGACACATTACAGGTCCTTCAAGCAGGCATCAGACAACAGCCAGACATGCCACGGACATATCACAGGTGCTTCCAGCAGGCCTCAGATCACATCAGACACTGGTAGCAATAGCAAATTCAAATAAATAATTAGGCTGCTCATAGGTATAATTGGTACTGTAGTACATTTACTACAATCCAGCTTCCAGCTTTGTGGAAGGCAGCCAAGTCACATCCACCACACTGTTCAACTGAGAACACAATGGATATCAATTAGACAACTTCTTCCAGCAATGATATTTCAGATTATACCTTTAGTTCAAACTACTCCTCATCCACTGGGCCATCTGACTGAGAACACAGTGGTTGTCAGTTAGTAAACTTCCAGCAATGGGACTATCATACCTCTGGATCAATGTCAGACAAGACCATGATCTGAGCATGGTCATCTTCATATCCTTCTGTGACCTCAGCACCCGAGGTAGTGTGGGTCTGATTCCCAGTAATGTGACAATTGCCCACAGAATTGTTGTGCTGCAGTAATGATCTGGTTGTATTTGTTTTTGTGTACCTTTCAGACAGACTCGACGTAATACATCATTTTTGTGCCCCAATGCATATCAGAGAAGGTCAGGTCACCCTTCTTTGAACTTTCCTCCTTCTGACCTGAGCGATACATGTGCAATGCCCACTCCACCTAATTGATTTCATCAGTAACAGGCCATGCCATCACAATCCCATGTCCACCTACCACCATTACTGTGAGGACAAGTGTGCCAAAAGGAGGATTAGTTGTGAATCCATTGTAGAGCTCCAGAACGTTCTCAATTGGGGCCAAAGCTGCTAGATGACTGGTGAAGGTCTGCAAGATAAAGGGGGAAAGAAAGGACTTGGACATCTATGAAAAATGTAGCATCAGTAGGGTGCTTTGCATACAAATGTCACGCACCTGAATAGTGCCCAAGTCGTTGAGGGCCTCAACACATACATAAAAGGCAAATCAGGGCTCAATGCTAATTCAACATAGTCCTTGTGCACCTCAGGGTTGTTGTACTTGGCATTCAATGCCCAGTGAGCCTCCATGGCATCTAATGCAGCCTTACCAAACTGTGTTCGCCAATTGTAAATTTTTTGCATGCACTAGTATTAATTTTGGTATGACAAAGTGTAAGGATCATTGTAGGCAGTAATGACAGATACCTGGCACTTACCAGATGGTATATTTTGTCATTGTCTTCATTGAATTTGTGTGGCCACTCCAGCATCACACCATCCCATATTATTTGCATGGGACACACAAGTCCCTAGGTGATCCAGGGGTTCACCAAGGTGCCGACATATTTGCACAATATAGGTATGAAACATGCAGTGAAGGTCTGCAAAGAACTGGCAGGTAGATCATTATTCGAAGGGGCTTGATGGACCTTGGTTGAGGTCACTGTGTTGGTGATGGGCACAGACCATTGAAGGTGTTCTTGTGGTGCATTTGGTTTGACCTTTGTGATGGACTACATCAAAAGCAGTGCGAGTATCAGTCACAGTTGAGAATATGAGAGTAGCATGCACTGCCCTTGGCTTTACTGCCTTTGAGACCATTTGACTAGTACTCTTCATAGGCACAGTGAATGTGTCCGATGATGATCCAAAACCATTGTCTTCATCACTTGGGAATCCTCTGAAAGTATATGGCATGGGAGTGATGGGCAAATTTCAATAAGTCAGACCTGAGGATGCTGTCAAAGGATCGGGGGTTTGGGATGGTGGCAGACCTTGGGTCACCTTTGCTTGGCTATGGTTGGGACGGAAGCTGGTCCTCAGCCCACTTGTCATACAGTTGACTGCCGGTTGTGTCCCATGCTTCGTTCCTTCTAAATATTGCTTTTTAAGAGTCCTGTCACCGCCAGTGCTGTCGTAATACAAATAGTTAATAGCTAAGAGAAATACAAACAGATTCTAACTTACCCTGGCACAAATTGTTCATCTGAGAGAGCCTCATGGGCACATTTTCCTCCAGTGGCCAGTGTTATAGGGTAGGTGAAGTTGTGGCATGCTTGGGTAATATCGCCTTGTGTAGCCTTTGGTAATGTAACAGTCTAACTTTTTATCTTATCTAATCTCTGATTAGATGACATCTTATCTTATTGTAGCGTAGTATCTAGTGAATCCTATCTGTAGGTCTGTCTGGACCACAGCCTCGTGCTGTGCATGCTGTATCCCTTGATGTCATTAGCATAGCCTTACCACAGGATGGCAGCTGTGTTCACTGCCTCATACAGCATACAGCCTCATGGGTAGCCTTGCACAGGACATGTGTAGTACAGTATATATACCTTGCAATCCAACACCCAGAGGCTCCCCATTCGAGCTCTCTTTGGTTTTTCACTCTAAGATGCTTGACTCCTACTTTCCTCCTCAGAGTCTCAACGTGTGGTAGTTCCTTGGGTTGTTTGCCCTTAGGGTTGTCTCACTAGAGCTTGAATCTACCCATCTACTAGTCATCTACCACGCTGTTATGCACCAAACAGGTTTGGTACAATGAACATGGAAGATGACACCTATATTGAATGATCCTTATGCAAAGGATAAGCACGACGGACCCTGATCATAGCCATCTATGGCACAAGAACCACCAAGAAGCAGAAGAAACTGAAGGAATAACATCAATTGTGGTATGAGAAAGGAATGCACACATCTGCAGTCCAACTCCCATACCAGAATGATCAAAGAAGCCGAAGAATTGATGGAGAAACGAAGGAGAAAGAAAAGAAAAGATTTTTAGCACCCAAATGTCATTTTTAGGCGCCCAGTGCTGGCATTCCGATATTTTGAATAGCTCCATCATTTCTGAAGCTATCAGGCACGTGACTATACCGTCAGAGAGCCTAGAACATGGTCTATCTGCCTGTCAAGTTCCGATGCAAATCCATTCATTTCCCACAGAGATATTCCCCCCACAATCCAGACATTCACTTCATTGCTCACTATGGAGTCCATATTTTCTCTGGATCATTTCTCCACTATTGCTGCAGATCTCCACTATGTCCTGCTCTTAGGACAGCCTCTCCCAGAGTTCCTGTGCACTGCCTGGCACATATCTTCCCAGCCTGCTCCCTCAGTCCCTCTCGTTCTTGGTCAGCATGTTCTCCTTGTCAGTCCTGCATCAAGGACATACTTTGGTCATCTTAGGTCTATTGTCAAGCTTGAGAAGTCATCTCTGGTCATCTCTGTGTCCCCTGAGCCCTCAGCCTATGGTCCCTTCCTCCCAGATACTTGCCATGTCCATCTTCCTCTGTCATTCGTCTCGCTTCCCTGGATGCATCGAATTCAATACTCTATCCACTTCCCTACTTTCAGATGACGTCCCCCAGCACCATGACAGTTATGCCCCCACTTTATAGTGCTATTAGGAAGAAGAACCCTCTCTCGTTCTTTCCCAGAAGAGAGCTCGTCAAGGGAGCCCATGGTTGTGCTTCAGCAGCACTAGAACATATGCACTATACTTTAGTGTATGCTGACCCCCCAAAAGACCTCTGGACCCCTGGTACCCTTCTTGTGGCTGTTTTGTCTCGGATCAATCCCCCTATTTATCTCAGATCTTCCCCATTGTTGTCCCATCAAATTCCTGATGGTACACAGCCCCCCATCAAACTTCTTAGGCTGTGCATCAATGACTCCTTCTGCTGTGCAGTGACTCATCCCTTGCTTACTGATGCTTTCTTGTCATCAGTATTACTCTATCCCTTTCACATTTTTGGTATATTACTCAGCTGATGACTCACTCCCTTACCAATCAATCTTGTCATGCAGCTTACACATTCCTTTACTCAGCAGCTTATTCATGCTCCCTATGCTTACTCATTCCTGCTTATCCCTTGCTTACTGATCGCTTACAAACCCCTTACAAAGCTCTTACCAATCCCTTGACAAATTCTGCTTACTCCCTTCTCTTTTTGTACTTTAATGCTGTGCCCCCCCATGTATTTAAACCTCTGGGCTCAGCCCAGTGAGGAGAGACCCAATTGCACAAAATTATCCCTCTCTCAGACTCTCTCAGTCAGTATCCCCTCAGCTCTTTGAGTCTTGTAGGCTTCAGTGAAGGTCTAAAGACTCTGATATTGAAGTTTATTCAATCTATTCAAGTTCAAGTATTTCTCTAGGCTCAAGTGGAGTCTAGCCTGTCTATCCTTCATATCCCATTGCTTCTGGATGTCAGGAGCCCCCTTGCCCCTTTGCTGCACCAACCTCTAGGTGTAGTATTGCTACTTCAGTCCCAGTCACCTCAATCCCTGCTTTGACACTTCCTAGGCTTTAGGAAGAGTCCAGACCCCTATCCCCTTCGTCATCTATTGCTCCTGTACCCCAGGAGTATCCTGCATCATCATCTGCATCACCCTGTTGGTGTAGATCCCCTTCCCCCCTCCTCAGCACATCCTCTCTGGACACTGCTGTGTGCCTAAGTGAGGGAAGAGGTCAGAACAACCAACAACCAACACCAAATGACAGCAATATGCGAGTGGTGGTCTTCCTTTGCGTATCTGGTATTTAATCTCCTCAGGGGAATGTGCTGCACGCCTTCAGGCAGGATGCAGGAGGGAAGGAAAGGGCTTCTGATGGGGATGGAATGCGACTTGGGATGGTATTGACTCCTCTTCAGCCTA
This sequence comes from Scleroderma bovista, assembly GCA_037178675.1. Lineage (NCBI taxonomy): Eukaryota > Fungi > Basidiomycota > Agaricomycetes > Boletales > Sclerodermataceae > Scleroderma > Scleroderma bovista. The sequence continues at coordinate 14,282 of JAYMGJ010000449.1, forward strand.
CCACAGTGGTTAGGAAGAGTCCTGGGATTGAAGAGCGATGATAGATTGATGACAGGGGCATAACAGCAGTGATCGAGCAACAGGGAAGCAAGGGGACAGTTCCTGCTTCAAGAATGTGATGGACAGTGATGGGATGGAGTGGACAGAGATGCTAGACTGCACTTGAGCCTAGAAAAATGATCAGATACAAGATATATCTGATAAACAGCAATATAGGAGCTTTAGGCCAGCACTGGGTGACCTACAAGTTCAAAGACAGAGAGGGAGCTTATAGACAGAGGGGGAGAGTGAATGTGGTCGCTTTATTGAGGGGGAAGCAGACACTTCCTTGCAGCCTTTGGCTGCTGGTTTATATACAGGAGGGGCTGTGGCCCTGTAAGCACAAATGACTAAGTGCTTGGTAAGAGATTGGTAAGAAATTGGTAAGCAATTGATAAGCAGTGTAATCAGGCTGAGTCATTGATGGGGAGAGCCTGAACAAGCTGCTGAGCCAAGGGAAAGAGCAAAAACATAGGTAAAAAGGGGTGCATAATCAAGAATACGGAAAAATCATTGCATGGGGCCCAAAAGAGAGGGGGGGAAAGCATGGGATGAGTAGATTGAAGCTAAATGAGCATATGCGATGACATGATGCATACGAATCATAGGGGCATAAGTCATGAATTGATAAGCAGCATGATAAGCATGATTTGAAGGATGATTGGTAAGTGATTGGTAAGGGGAGTAATGGGGATTAGTAATGCCAAGAGGGGATGAATAATGCGCAGCAGAGTGAGTCAGAGTGAGCCAGAGTGACTCTGTGTGACTCAGACAGAAGGGAAGCACAACCTGTGATTGATTGAACTTTACATCTGGCGATGAGCTTCTGAAGCAGTGCCACTGATGGGAGTGGCTGGGGGATAATAAAATAATTGATCCAACCAGAATAGCAGTGTCAGGGGGCCTGGAATGACAAGTAGAGTCACAGCTGGTCACAGAGTGTCACAAATCCCTTGGATTGAGCTTCTGTAGAGCAAAAACATGAAATTTGGTGCTCCCGAAGTGCAGTCTTCCCTTGATCAGTAAGGGGAAGGTTCTGTACTCTATTAGGGCTCCTAAGAAGGGTTCTTGAGCACTGTTTCATTCGTGTTTGTTGCGGGATAGCAGGGAAGTGAAATGTGAATAGCAGATTTGACGTGTCCATGGAAGCGAGATGAATGATAGAGGGAGATGGATGTGACAGGACTCTGGGATGAAAGGACCATATGCAGAGGACTCAGGAAACACAGAGATGACCAGGTATGAATTTTCAAGTCTAACGATAGACTTGAGACGACCAAAGTACGTGCGCGACGCAGGACTGACGAGGAGAACGTGCTGACCGAGAACAAGAGGGACTGAGGGAGCAGGCTTGGAAGATATGTACCAGACAGTACACAGGAGCTCAGGGAGAGGCTGTCCAAAGAGCAGGACATAGTTGAGGTCTACTGCAATAGCGGAGAAACGTTCCAGGGAAAATGTGGACTCCATAGTGAGTGATGAAGCAGGTGTCTGGATTGCGGGTGGAATATCTCCGTGGGAAATAAACAGATTTACGTCGGAACTTGACAGGCAGATAGACCACGGTCTAGGCTCCATGATGGTATAGTCACATGATTGATAGCTTCAAAAATGGCACAGCTATTCAAAATATCAGAATGCCAGCACTGGGCACCTAAATTTGACATTTGGGTGCTAAAAATGATTCTTCCTTTTCTCCTTTGTTTCTCTATTGTTTCTTCTGCTTCTTTGGTTGTTCTGGTATGGGAGTTGGACTGCAGTAGGTTGCATCCCTCTCTCATACCGAAATGATCATCATTCCTTGGATTCTTCTGCTTCTTGGCAGTTCTCGTGCAATAGATGACTGTCAGCGTTGGCATTCATCTCTCGCATCAGGATAGTCATTCTCGTGTGATAGATGGCTACAACGATCTTGTATTCATTCTTCACATAAGGATAGTCTTGACTTTGCATGATATGGATAGTGAGGGCTGTCTGTATCCCTCAAGTCGGCACAATCTTTCAACAGATCTTGGGTGTGTTCTTCGCATTAATTTCATCAGCTAACTTTCTCCATGTCCACAGTACCAAACACATTTGGTGCATGACACCGTGTTCGTCTGGACTTGACCAGACCCCCTACCGGAGTAGACCCAGACTTGACAATGGCAATGATAAGTGCATGTATTGGGTATGTTGACTGAAACAAATGCACCATCAAGTGAGGGGTGATAGCTCACATTCTGCACCTGAGGATGTTGCCCTGCACCTGTGTTGAGTTTTTCCAGTCCAGGAGGATCCATGCTATCTGAGAAGTCATAATCTTGTTGGGTCTCTACTGCTTCAATAGGGTTGAATGGTTGTGGACGAATCCCAGAGTTGAGGTGCTGCCTTTGAATATGGTGTTTCACACCGCCCTGAGTCAAACAAGTCTTGGTGCAACTGTTGACCCCACAGACATTCTGGTGGGCAATGAGGCATAGTGAATGCACACGTTGTGAGTCAAAGTGTGGATTTGGGTCGGAGTAATAACCCAAACACAACACCAACAAAGGACTATGAAAATGTGCAAGTGGTGGTTTACCTCTGTGGTGTCATGCACCAAACATGTTTGGTACTGTGGACATGGAGAAAGTTAGCCGATGAAATTAATGCGAAGAACACACCCAAGATCTGTTGAAAGATTGTCCCAACTTGAGGGATACAGACAGCCCTCGCTATCCATATCATGCAAAGTCAAGACTATCCTTATGCAAAGAATGAATACAAGCTTGTTGTAGCCATCTATTGCACAAGAATGACTATCCTGATGCGAGAGATGAATGCCAATGCTGACAGTCATCTATCACACGCGAACCACCAAGAAGCAGAAGAATCCAAGGATTGATGATCATTTCAGTATGAGAGAGGAATGCAACCTACTACAGTTCAACTAGTGTTTTAAGGTCCAGTCCTAGGACCGATGAAAGACCGAGGACTGGACCGGACTGATCACATTTAGGACCGGACTGTGGTCTCGGTCCTGCACTGGTTGGCCAACTTGTGGTCTCGGTCCTTACCATTGAGATTGAAATCAAGGACCGGTTGCAGACTGGTCCAAACCGGTCTTTTTTGATATAGTGCATGCATAACATTTCACTGACCATACGAAAGGTACACAGATGTAGTATGATACAATACCCAAACTAAACCATGATGACATCATCGACATCACCCATCTGATCATCCCTGGACAATTCTTCATCGCGCTCGTACAACTCCTTGACGTCTTGAAGGAGAATATCTTCGACTTCGCAAGAATTGGCTCGAGCATGGTCAACGAGAGAGGAATTCCACGTGTGCTTCATGATTTGAAGTTCTTCGAAGCGACTAGATCCAAGGTGGGAACATCGATCTGTAGCTATTTCGGCACCGGCCGAAAAAAGCCGCTCACAGGGGACAGATGATGCAGGGACTGCACAAACATCTTGTGTGATACGTGAAAGAGTTGGATACACATGAGCATGTTTCTGCAAGTTATGTCAGTATACGAGGCATGAAATAGCATAGTGATACTTACTGCCCACCATGCAATAATGTCCATATCCTTCGAAGCACCTTCAATGACCACACTGAGATAGCGGCGTAATTCAGCGGCCCAACCCAGCGAGGCACTGTTCTCACGAGCGGCTTTCTCCAGGAGCTCACAGCGATGCCGATCAAATGTGGAATCAAGGGTGGCAGAGCCTGTAGTGGGAGATGACTGAGATGCAGATGTTGATTGTCCATGGGCAACAAGTTGGCAGCGGGATTCCTCCTGAGCTTCTTTCCAATACTCACGCATAGCATTCTCAATAATCTTCAACGCCTCATCGTGCCAGTTCTTTGCATTTGGATCACCCGCCGCTTGTTGCTGTTCTTGTTCTTCAGCTCCTCCCCAAGCCATCTTAATGTAATCCAACTTGTAGTATGGATGGAGAACTGTCAAGACAATCAAAATAAAAGTGCATCAGAATCAAGTTGAACCTACTAAGTGCCAAAACATAGACCGGCTTATCATCAAGTTTATTATAATACTTTCCGATCTTGGCAAGACCACGGCCAATGGCAGAGTGGTATGGGCGATACTTCAGATTGTTCTGCTTCGCTTCCCAACTTGTTTGAAGTTCTTCGAGTGCTGGAACGACACGCCAGAGGGTCGGATGTTGCTCTGCTGAAAAATATTGTTGGATTGCATTGGCATCTGAGATGATGGCCTGCATATTGTTGACGTGCTCCCAATCAGCAGCTTTGAGCGTGAACGCTGTCCATGGGATTTGTTTATCAACACGGCCATCCCTAGAACGTCAAATAGTTGTAATGGGACTGAATAGCTCGTCTGCAGAGGCGATGAATAAGTTGATTGGCTAGAATAATCTGTATAAGTTCCTACATTAGTATTGGTAAGACTAAAGACTTACCTGACGAAGATCATATGCACGGGCAAGCATCTTGTCTGCTGTGCCCCATCGAACATTGCTATGCAGTGGTATCGTGCATGGAGGATCAATTCCACACCTTCCTTGAAGTGTTCTGAAATATTCAATCCGCTGGCCTGAGCACTGAATCTATTTGATAGGTAAACTTAATCATTGATCAACAAGGCAGCCACAGAAAAGATAAACGAACCTTGATGGCCAATGTACGCACAGCAGCGATCACATCAAGAGAGTCTCCAAGTACACGATTGTCGGGGAGCATAGGGTCATATTCCCAGATGGCTGATGTGGTCTCGACAGTTGCAGTTTTGGTGATGGCAGCCATGAGATCGGTGACACCTAGGTTGATGACATGCGCAAGGCAGAACAGGCGACAAGTGAATGGGTCAAATGAATAGATCCTGCGTGCATGTAGAAGCCGCTCGACGGTTTCACAAGTTGTGTTGTTGTTACTGGCATTGTCAGCAGTGATACAGTAAAGCTGTTGCATATTCATCAAGTCAAATTCAACACAAAAGAAATCTTGGTCTAACCTTGCTGGCTCCCACAGAAATGAGCCCAGCCCACTCGCAAAGCCCCACAAAATAATGCCCGACATTGTCTCCAGTGTGCGATCCCAAAATCCCCTGGAATGCAATGACTTCAGCTCGTAAAGTCCACTTTGAGGACATACTGTCAATATGGATCCAATGCGCGGTGATGCTGAGGAAAGATGCCTTTGTTTGATCCACAGACCAAAGGTCCATGGTTGTTGATACACGCCCAGCTGATGTTGACTGTAACGGTTTGGCTTCAGTACATGATGGATAGAGCTACATAAAACACCCAATTACCTTGATTTCTTCCTGGATCTTCTTAAAAAACGAAGAGAATGCATTGTGCAGGTAAACGGTGATGTCGTGAGTCGAAGGAATGTCTATCTTAGTTGCAGAGGGTCGCATGGAAACAAGGCAGTTCCGAAATGAGACTTTGTCAGCCACTGCTAGTGACTTTTGTGTGTCTAGTTGATTACCATTCACATAGCTTTGCAAACTGACTCACCTGATTATCGCACACTACAAACTCTGCGACTGATTTCAAGACATCCTCACGCAAGAACGTCCGTGCACTAGCGCCTGTCACCTTTGAAAACTGACTGTCAAGAGTCATCTGCCCAGGCACTTTTTTCTTAACCGCTCTTCTTTCAGCCAGTACGTTGCGTGGAATTGCGTGGTGGTTTTCCTTAATCTTCTGAGCTTCATAGCGTTCGTGATATACTTTGTAGTGGCAGCGAATGTGTTGGCGGCACGTGGAGTTCCCCCCCGTGAAAAATGCCTTGCGCTTTCCACGTTTCGCTATCAAGTCCTCATCTGATCTGTATTGTCGTAAGTCCAAGCAAGATAAGCTGCCTTTTGCATTCACTTACTTGCATACATTGCACCAGCGCCCTGCAACCTCCTCAACGCTCCCATCGGGCTTGATGAACTTGACATGCACCCGATCGGAAAAGATTGTAAGTAAATCCTTTGTCTCCCCTCTCTTTGTGTGCTTCACATCAGGTACTGTAGCGCGATGTTCATGCAACAAGTCATCCTTCGCATCAATCCAGTCAAGCAAGATTGCAAGTTATTGTGCTAGTACATACCTCATCATTTCCCTGGCCCTCGCTGATACCCTCATGTTCCTTGTCCTCGACCTCCTCAATGTCAGATTCCTCATCTCTATCCTCCACTTCCTCAACCGAAGTGGAGCTGCTGTGGTGCTCTCGTCTCTTCTTGCTTTGCCTCTTTGAGCTCTGTGGAACATCTTTGTCATTGTCCGACTCACTGTGGCCTGAGCTGGCCCTTTGTTTCCCCAACTTTCTTTTTGAGGATGTCTGGCACTTTGGTGCATGAGACCGTGCGTTTGTCTGTTTCTCTTTCTGACTTTCCAGCTCACACCCCTTTGCAGTCGTGACTTTTTTTCGAGAGGACTTTCGAGCTTCGGACATGACGGAAGAGAGCTGAGAGTTAGACCGGGAATCGTCCATCTTTATGTACTTGCTGCTGCACGAAATACACTGCTTTGTTTGTATGTCAATTTACATTTTGACATATTTCATTGGTCCTGGTTGGTCCTTTGCAGTTTTGGACCGGTTTCTGGGAAGACCAGTTCAGACCAGTTGCAGCAAAGCGCAGGACCGATCAAGACCGGTCCTGGTTGGTTCGGTTCGGTCTTTGATGTGAAGGAAAAAATTTAGGACCGGTTGCGGTCTCGGTCCTTTCCAAATTAGGAAAAAGACCGGACCGGACCGGACCTTAAAACACTAAGTTCAACTCCCATACCAGAACAACCAAAGAAGCAGAAGAAATGATAGAGAAACGAAGGAGAAAAGGAAGAATCATTTTTAGTGCCCAAATGTCAAATTTAGGCACCCAGTGCCAGCATTCCGATATTTTGAATAGCTCTGCCGTTTTTGAAGCCATCAATCATGTGACTACACCATCATGGAGCCTAGACCGTGATCTATCTGCCTGTCAAGTTCCGATGTAAATCTGTTCATTTCCCATGGAGATATTCCACCCACAATCCAGACACCCACTTCATCACTCACTATGGAGTCTGCATTTTCTCTGGAACATTTCTCTGCTATTGCAGCAGACCTCAACTATGTCCTGCTCTTGGGACAGCCTCTCCCTGAGCTCCTGTGTACTGTCTGGTACATATCTTCCCAGCCTGCTCCCTCAGTCCCTCTCGTTCTCGGTCAGCGCGTTCTCCTTGTCAGTCCTGCGTCATGCATGTACTTTGGTTGTCTCAAGTCTATCATTAGACTTGAAAATTCATACCTGGTTGTCTCTGTGTCTCCTGAGTCTTCTGCATATGGTCCTTTCATCCCAGAGTCCTGTCACATCCATCTCCCTCTATCATTCATCTCACTTCCCTGGACACATCAGCAACATGACAATTTGTCTGAACTGACTTACAGCATCTGGGGTGTCTGGAATCAGACAGTTCAGATGAATAAGTCACATCAGTCAGTCAGACCATTTCAGACCATCAGCACAAGGTGGTGTCTGAAATCAGACAGCCAGACAGCCAGACCTTCAGGCTTTCAGACATGTCAGCTGATAAGACCTCTAGCTGGACAGGAAATAAAACATATAAGACCACTCAGTTAGGTAGACCCTCAGGCTTTCAGACATGTCAGCTTGTAAGATTACTAGTTTCACAGGCCATAATATATTTCAGCCATATCAGCTAATAAGACTTCTAGCTCAACAGGAAATAAGACATATAAGACCATCAGTTAGCCAGACACCCAGTCAATAATTCTTTTAAAACCAGTCAGCCAGCTAGACTTTCAGATCATCAGACATATCAACCAATAAGGCTACTAGCTACACAGGAAATAATACATATAAGACCAGCAGCTAGCCAGACTTGAAGTTCAGCTCAACAAATTCTCAGATCCCAAGACCTTTAGGAAGGTCAGACACTCAGACACTCAGAAAATCAGAAGATCAGAGGTTTCAGCTCAGCATATTGTCTGGCCCCCAGATCTTCAGACCAGGTCAGACTACCACCTTTTCAGAAGATCATGTGTGCAGAAATCTCAGCACCCAGACACCCAGACACTCAGTATATCAGAATTTCAGAGATTTCAACCTAGCATATCCTCAGGCAGAAAATCAGTAAGCTCAGATACTTGGCTACTCAGTAAATCAGAATATCAGAGGTTCTAGCTTGGCATATGCTTAGATCATCAGACTATCGTATGTGCAGTAGATGAGGTTATCAGGGAATCAAATATTTATATTAGACAGACTTATATTGGGTAGCACAATCATCTACACTAGTACAATGAATATTATTATAATTATATTACTACTATCAAATTAATACATTGCTACTATTGAATTAATAGTAGCTGGCAGCAGCAGCAATAGAGCGGTCATGTCGTTGACAACGCTGGTGGTGGCTGCGTCAGTGACACTGAGGGGTGGTCGTGTTGTCGTCACTGGTGGTGGCCACAGCATCGAGGCAGGTGGGGGTGGTCTCATCATCGTCATTGACAGTGGTGGGGTGTTGTCGCTGGTGGTGGCCACGTCGACAATGCAGGTTCGGGGTGGTGTCATCGTCGTCATCAACAGTGGTGATGACCGCATTGTCGCTGACAGTGGTGGTGGCCGCATTGTTGTCAACGCAGGTGGGGTGGTGACCGCGTTGTCGACGCAGGTAGGGCATGGTTGTATCATTGTTGATGCAGGTGGGGTGGTCGTGTCATGGTCAACGACAGTGGTGGGGTGGTGGTGGTGACCGCGTCGTCAACACAGGTGGGGCGGTTGCATCATGGTTGATGACGGTGGTGGGGTGGTAGTGACCGTGTCGTCAACGCAGGTAGGGCATGGTTGCATTGTGGTTGACGACAGTGGTGGGGTGGTGGTGGTGACTGCGTCGTCAACGCAGGTAGGGCGTGGTCGCATTGTTGTCGACATAGGTGGGGGGTGGTTGTGTCATCATCGACGACGGTGGTGAAGTACTGGTGGTGGCCACGTTGTAGTCAACGCAGGTGGGGGATGGTTGCATCATCGTCAACGACGATGGTGAGGTGGGGGTGGTGACCGCGTCGTAGACACAGGTGGGGGTGGTCACATTGTCATCGACGGTGGTGTGGTGGTGGGGTGGTCGCATCGTCGACAATGATGGGGTGGTGGTGGTGGTTGCGTTGACAATACTGGTGGGCATTGTCGCCATCGTTGTTGGTGGTCTTAACTTTCTGAGTGACTTATTACCTGAGGGGTCTGACTGATCTGATTAATCTGGACTGTCTAATAGTCAGACAGTCTGGTTGGTCTGACTGGCCTTGTCTTACTTGTCTGGAGTGGTCTTAAATGTCTGACTGACTTATTGTCTTGGGGGTCTGACTGCTCTAATTGTTTTGGGTAGTCTTAGGTGTCTGCCCAACTTATTGTCTTTGGGGTCTGATCAGCCTGACTGGTCTGGACTATCTGACAGTCTGACAGTCTGGGGGGTCTAATTGGTCTGACTGGTCTGACTTGTCCAGACTCTCTGATAACCTGACAGCCTGAGGGTGTCTGACCACTCTGACTGATCTGACGTGTCTGGCAGAGTCTTAAATGTCTGACTGACTTACTGTCTACTTGTCTGAAAGTGTTTGGACAGCATAAAGAGCTGGCTCTTGCACTTCCTCTGGTCCCACTTCCTCCAGTTCCACTTCCTCCAATCCTGGACATCGCTCCAGACTTAACATTAGTTAAGTCCACCTCCAACCCTTACTTGTCCTCTTCTGACCTAGTTCCCTTTACCTACTTGTCCCTGCATCTGCTCCGTTGTCCCTGTAATCCTAGTTCCCCATGTCTGCTCCCGCTCCAGTTTATTTTCCTGTACCTGTTTTATTTTCTTGTCCATTTCTGTGTCACGACCATGACACCCGATCACCCTGTACCCTATTGTCTGATCACGTCCACACGTTCGCCGCCCGTTTTATTGTATGTACTCTCTTTCTGTTTCCCTCTATCTGTCCTGTATCACCACCGATCAGTGAGCACATTGTCTGATCTGTCTCTCTGTACTATTACCTAATATGTTTCCTTTCTCGTTTCCGGTTACTATACGTTCCCGTCCCGTTGCATTATTAATATGATACCTATCGGTAATCCGGTTATCGCACTTACCGTACTTACTCAGCGCGCAGCGTGACTGCACTAGTCGTTCATCAGTAATCCCGACTTCCCGTACATCGCCTCATCTGTCCCACTCAGTATAAATACCTAGATACTCAGTCTGTTGTAGTTTCAGTTCGAATATCGAATAAGATACTTCTCGTCTGTTCTCCCTTCATACTCTCCGTCTCTGCCCTTGTGCAAGTACTCGGTCGTAAACCGTTTACCCTCGAACTCTCCGTATAACCCTCGGTCGGCCTTCTTACTACTCGGGAAGCGCGACTACGCTACATAGCATCTCGGTCTTACCGCTAGACCAACCCCTGACTCTCAGACCCCTCGTAGAGATCAGATCGGTGAAGAACCGGTCTTGACATTCTGCTCCATCCCTTGTCCCAACTAAGGTGTTTACTTGTCACCATATATACTCACCCTAGTTCTCATTACTATATAAACTACCATACTCCAGCCTAGTAGATCCTTAGATCAAATCTCGATTAAGATACTCCCCACTCTGTACTACCCACTATGCTCTCCTAATCCATCTGTTCACCTGAACTCCTGAACTCCGGCCAACTCCGGCCTCTGTCCTATCTCGTCCCCTTGGTCCTATGTCCGATCCTAGCAAGTCTCCTACTTGCACGAGGGCAAAAGCCACCTCTGTCCCAGACTTGATGCTAGACCTCTCAGGACTTATCCCACCTCTGGGATGTCCTTCGCTCCAGACAAGCTGCACTCAACTCTGGACCACTTTCCTGTGGTCTGGACTTACTCCACAAAAACCTGGACTTACTCCCTGTGCTTCTCTAGTGCCTGGACTTTGTTCATTTAATTCGGACTTGACCCTCCGCACTAACTAGCACCTACTAGTGTCTGGACTTACCTCCTCATTAGTCCCCTGCACCTCTGGACCTCCTAGTAAGATCGTCAAGGAGAACTGATCCTGACAGTGATCCACAGTCAACCCAAACTTACTGAGGGGTGCATTAGGATAGCAGCTGTCCCATCATTTCCTGCACTGTGGCGATTTCCAGAAGGCTGTGGGTTCAAACAGTGGACCAGAGATGATTTGAAGGTGCTGATGAAGGTAAGTAGGTCGTGCATGTCATATAAATATGTCACTTATAATTTTGTGAATGGGAAGGTATACTTGCCAGCCATAGCTGGCCATGTCCCCCCAGGCATGGTGCATGCACTGAGCGCACTCCTAGACTTCTGTTACTTGGTCTGGCATTCTGTTCTTAACAAAGCAACTTTGGATGCAATTGACACAGCCATAGATCGCTTCCATCAAGAGCGCGCAATTTTTGTAACGTCCAGTGTTTGTCTACATCTATCCCTCCCACGTCAACATGCCATGGTTCACTAGTATCATGAACTTATTGAGTTATTTGGTGCGCCAAACAGATTGTGCTTGTCAATTACAGAGTCAAAGCACATCAGGGCTGTCAAGGAACCATGGTGATGCTCCAACAGGTTCAACGCACTTGGGCAGATGCTCATCACCAATCAATGCCTCGACAAGCTAGCTGCCACATGGAGATGGTTCACAGAGCATGGCATGTTGGACAGCCCACTGCTTCCAGCTGGAATGGAAGCTGTAAGGGTGGGTGTAGAAGATGATGAAGGGGGTGTGGTGGATGATGACCCAGCAACATATATGGTCAAACTGACATCTAACCCAGGTGTGTCCATCATATCTATTGATTGTCTATGCTATTGATGTCCTATGTGTGCAGTGTATGGTGTGTCTGGTATGGTCTCGCATGTAGCAGACTGTCTTGGTCTCCAGGGACTGCAAGAAGCAATCCGCCGTTTCCTTTATGACCAGGTCAACCCCGATGCAGAGATACCAGGGAATCACGTAGATCTTCATGTCTGCCCTCCCTTTGATGGAAGAGTATGGGTGTTTCACTCTGCTGCAGTGACATTCTGTGCACCAAGCGATCAGTCAGGTGTAGGGGGTATGCGCCATGAAATAATATGTGCAATGCCATCTTGGCAAGGGGGCTCCCCACATTACAACTGTGTTTATGTGGCTAAGGGAGGTGTAGATACAGAGGGGTTTTGTAGTCTAATGGTGGGATGGGTGCATCTATTCTTTTCTTGTTTACATGCAGGACACCACTACTTGTGCGCATTAGTTGACTGGTTTATCCCAGTCGCTGATGAGGTGGACAAGGTGACAGGCATGTGGATCGTGGCACTGGAAGTGGATAACAATGGACACCGTGCCCAATGTGTCATTCTCTAGATTCAGTGGTGTGCAGGGCACACCTCATTGGAGTGTATGGCAGAGAATTTATTCCTGTCAACCTCCACTTCTCTGATTCTTTGGATGCTTTTAAGGCTTACTATGTCAATAAGTACATTGATCACCATGCAAATAAGCTTGTATTTTAGTTGCAACTTGAGTCAGAGTGCTGGTGTACACTTGCAGTGCATTGTTTGAACAACCCACACATCTCAGTGAAGTGGGTGGTCTGATTGGACTGATAGGGTCTGGACATGACCTGAAATACTTCTGTAAATCTGACCAGACTGACAGGGTCTGGACATGACCTGAAATGCTCCTGTAAATGTGTCTGTCACTATGTCTGATGCATGGGTATGAATTCTGTCTGATGGACCTGGCTCCAGAGTGTGCCCTGACCCCAGGCATCACCCAGGCATCACCAGACACCCAGGTCATTCAGACAGGTTTCAGATCATTCAGACATACCACATTTTGCTGATGTCATCAGTCAGAATTAGACTTCGGAGCATGTTCAGGTGATGTTCTTTGCAATTTCCATTGTGCGCATGTTGAAGGAGTTCCTCCCATTCTGGATTTGTAACCCTTACTTGGGTTTTCAGCCTTACTACAGTATCAAATTGTTCATAAATCTTGCATCTGAGAATCTCCATTTTGTTGTCCTTCTCAGGTTTGCAAGGCCAATAAAGGGGTGCGGATGCTTTTGTAGCAACAGGGGGAAATTGGTGAAAGTTGCTGACCAGAATGACGTTCAACCCTCCAAAAGGTTCATCTGTGACTATTCCACGGCCTGCTTTTGTGCATGCAATGATATTCAACAATTTGGCAAAGAATTCACGGGATACCATGCACTGCAAGCATTTCTCAATGTTTTATGACAAAACATTATAAAAAGATAGAAGAAAGAGATACTCTTTTATTTACAATTTTGTTTAACAAAAAACACAAATATCATACAGCATCATTTTGTCATTTTCTTTTCCAAAACATCATTTGAGATCATTTTTTATCTTAGAACTATAAAAAATTTAACCTTTTTCTTCTGCCTGCTGCTTGAAAAACAAATAAAGAAAAGAAAATGTAACTTTTCTCATAGCAAGAATTTCAGCATGTTTCATTAGAAATAAGATACCATATTATTTCTAAAAACATGTTGAAAGAAAACAATAGATTTTTCTTCAAGAAACATGATTGTTCCTGAATACTGATTGGCTGGCTAGAGTGTTATGACCAAAAATATATAGCATATTTCCTAAACATTTATTTTTGTGGAATAGAGTATCTTTTGATTCAATTTTTCACTGCAGAAAATTGGACATGCTTGCTGTGGGAAATTTTACATTGTTATTTCTTTAATTGTTTTGCAAGGGACAGGCAGAAGAAAAAGGTTAAATATTTTATACTCTCAACATAAGAAATGATCTCAAATCATGTCTTGACACAAAAATGACAAAAATAATGCTATATGATATTTGGCTTTTTTGTTAAACAAAATTGTAAATAAAAGAGTATCTCTTTCTTCTATTTTTTTACAATGTTTTGTCATGAAACATTGGGAAATGCTTGCAGTGATGGATATCTCATCTATGATAAGGTAGTGCTTGTCACTCCAGTAATCCTCAAGTGTTTTCATAGTGGCCATGGATTGTTTGCCTCCATTAATTGGTATCATCCTGATGATGTGTAATGTTTTGCCCCCGATGATGGATGCAGCAATTCCTGTGTAGGCAGATGGCAGACTTGACAAGCATGTTTCCAACACCACGGCTCACAAAGTTGTTGGTGATCATTTGGATGGTTTTGGATTTCCCTACACCTCCTTCACCCGGGATGATCATGCGCAGTTGGGGTGGGTTGACACCCAATAAGGGTTTTTGCAAGTGCAAATTGACAATGTCATATGCGTGGTGCTGATCTTCCAGCAATTTGTCAGGTTTGGCTGCAGAAAGCATGCTGGAATCAGATGCAATGTTCGCAAACAGAAAGGCATCACCTGAATCAGGTGACTGATGTTGACTGACCTCTCCTCTGTCATCCTCAGCAGTGTTGAAAGCCTGTGTGCCATGGTTGGTTGTCATTTGTGCAACCATAGTTTGCATTGCAGTTTGCCATGACACAAGTTGATCTAGGTTGAGTGCTGTAGCTGTGTGCAGAGATTGGGTTTGTATCATTGTTTCATGGGGGGTGGTGGAGAACAGTCCACATGATGTTTCTATGGCAATGGCTACATGCACATGTGCAAGCTCTCAGGGGGAAACTTGCTCAGCTTTAAATGCCTTCAGGTCAGCTTCAGTAAGAGGGATTGTCATATCAGTAGGCTCATCTATGGGCTTGTCAAACATGCCAGGAAATGCGGATGAGCTTCCTCAGCATTTTGGGGCTGCCTGACTGCAATCAATGTCATCAGCACCGTCATTGCTTTTGCATGCTGATTTTGATTCATAATAGTAGTCTATCCCTCTGAGCACCCGTCTCTCTTTTGTCGTAATTGTGGATGTGAACTTTTCAAAAGCAGTAAGCCAATCAGTGTAGTTTTCTATAAGATCAGCTCGACATTGCCAAGGTTTTAACAATGTAAGCATACAGGCACAGTAAAAGTCATGTGAAGTGGTGTCGTTGCGTTGAGGGAACCATGGTCCTTGAATGTGGGGTAGAGTATTGTGTTCTTTGATGTGGTAGACACGGAAATGTGAGTCAAATTTTGGATGTTTGGCCAAATATCATGAATGCTCATGTCATGGACAGCCTCTGCAGTTGGCATGGTTTTCGTGTGGTTGGTCTGTTGATGGGGTGAAAGGCTCTTCCCATGTATCAATAACAAATGTGAGGAAGGAGCATTCTTCCATCTCTGCTCCTTGGAGGAGGTAGTCTTCTGTCTGAGATGACATGTACAATTGTCCTTTGTGATTTGATGAGAGCAGTATTGTCTCAGTTCCTCCCTGTGCAGTATATATCAACAGTTTCTACAAAGAGGTACATTGCTGACGAACCGTATCATCTTTATTTTCTTGCTCTCCAATGGTTGTGTCATCATCAAGTCCTACAGATCTGTGGAGCATATGAAGATTTGGATGAAATGTTGGCAATTTCATGTTAACACTCACCTTGTGTCCTCACAGGTCTCAGGTGAAGACAGTGTGTTCAGAAGCTTTTGTCGCACTTCACTAAAAAGTGAACTCATATACAAAGGCACATAGTTGTGGGATGTGAAGGTGTCTCCATAGCCCATAAGATATGAGGCTACTTGTGGTCCTGAAAGTTCCGTCTCATGGTTGATCACATTAATACATCAATAGAGTAGTACAGTAAGTGGTTCTGTTTGCATATATTGTCATATAAGAGGTTTGCTGTATGGTAGGGCATGACAGAAGCCATTAATGCAGAAAGATTGTGCATTTTCTTTTGTTTTTTGGTCGCATATGCTGTGATGTAGAAAGCAACATCTTTTGTATTGGCACCATTCGTGTTAATTTTCAGGTTGTTGTTGCATCACATTGTGGTAAGCAATAGCAGACAGTAACCATTGATATACATAACCATATGTTCTCTTTGGGCCCCAGTTGCCTCTATTGTCAACATAGTCCTTGTCACTCAATGGCCACAGTGCCTTTCTCTTGCACATAAAATGGCCATTTATTCAGCAGAGACAAGTGCCAACTGTGCAGGTATGGACCTGCTGTGATCAGACAAGTTGATGTTCCAATTGATGTGTCTTCTCTGCCCAGTCAGCCTGTCGAGGATTGGGTGGTCAGGAATACACAAGTTCACTATTTCAGGGCATGGATTTGATATCTTGCTCACCAAAATTATCTAAGTGAGCGTGTACATTGGCTTTGATGTACATTTGTATTTGTTTGTGAAAACTTTCATCTTGCAACTTTTCGTACATTTCCTCAACATTTGGAGTGTTTGCGAGCCACAAAAGCATGTGGACATGCAAAGATCCTCTTCCCTGTGCCTCAACAACTCTGAAATATCCCGTGAGATGACCCAACACTCCAACTTTACTATTGGTTTGTGGTCCCTGTTTCTTTATTCCAAAGAGTGTTTCCAAAGTCATATTAATGATGAAATTGAAATATTCTGATGCTGCATATGGATTTGACACAATATTCTCTGCATGACAGCTGCTGTCAGGGCCAAGATGGGAATCAAAGTTATCCAAATCTATGCTCTCTCCAACAAAGATCTGAGCAATGGGGTTGTGAACGTCTGCAGGATTTATTGTGAGCCACAGCGATGGACCTCCTAGCAAAAGACATGTCCCCCAAATCATTCCATGATATCGCGTGCGTGCTGTATCAACCGTTTGCAGCTGTGACATGCTTCCACAGAGCATGCACTTGAGCATTGCTGATGGGTTCCTTTCTTCTTTCCTCTGCCTCTGCTTGTCTGAGGTCTGTGACTGTAATAGAAGCCATAGCCATATTTTCACATTCAAACTCCTTCCTTCGCATCTGAAGTTGTGCAGAGTACATTGCTTTGCATTTTTAAATGAGTGCGAATAACACAAAAGAGAATGAATGATGTGTCGCAAACCAGTGGTCGTAATACTGCAAAGCCCACTGAGCATATTTGCATAAACTAAGCTTTACTTTTCATTCAGATTCAATCCCTCCTACTCCATATGGGAACAGCACAGGAAATGCTGCTGCAAGTGGATTGCATGGTGCTATTTGTCTGAAATCATTTATTGCTGTCCTGCTGTGATGAACGACATATCCACCCTCTTGTGAAATATCGTGAAGATTGGCCAGTTGTCAAGACCAGTTCTTCTCAATGATCTTACTAGGAGGTCCAGGGGTGCAGGGAACTAATGAGGAGGTAAGTCCAGACACTAGTAGGTGCTAGTTAGTGCAGAGAGTCAAGTCCAGGTCAAACAAATGAAGTCCGGGCACTAGAGAAGCACAGAGAGTAAGTCCGGGTTTTTGCGGATAAGTCCGGACTGTGGGAAAGTGGTCCAGAGTGGAGCGCAGCTTGTCCAGAGTGAAGGACATCCCAGAGGTGGGATAAGTCCTGAGAGGTCTAGTGTCGAGTCTGGGACAGAGGTGGCTTTTGCCCTCGTGTGGGTAGGAGACTTGCTAGGATCGGACATAGGACCAAGGGGATGAGATAGGACAGAGGCTGGAGTTGGCCAGAGTTCAGGAGTTCAGGTGAACAGATGGATTAGGAGAGCGTAGTGGGTAGTACAGAGTGGGGAGTATCTTAGTCAAGATTTGATCTAAGGAAACTACTAGGCTGGAGTATAGTAGTTCATATAGTAACAAGAACTAGGGTGACAAATAAACACCTTAGTTGGGACAAGGGATGGAGCAGAAACAGACAGGAAAATAAACCAGAGTGGGAGCAGACACGGGGAACTAGGATTACAGGGACGACGGAGCGGATGCAGGTGTCAAGACCGGTTCTTCACCGATCTGATCTCTACGGGGGGTCTGGGGGTCAGAGGTTGGCCTAGCGGTAAGACCGAGATACTACGTAGCGTAGTCGCGCTTCCCGAGTAATAGGAAGGCCGACCGAGGGTCTAACGGAGAGCCCGAGGGTAAACGGTCTACGACCGAGTGCTTGCACGAGACAGAGATGGAGAGTGCGAAGGGAGAACAGAGGAGAAGTATCTTATTCGATATTCGAACTGAACTACAACAGACCGAGTATCTAGGTATTTATACTGAGTGGAACGGATGAGGCGATGTATGGGAAGTCGGGATTACCGACGAATGACGAGCGCAGTCGCGCTGCGCACTGAGTAAGTACGGTAAGTGCGATAACCGGATTACCGATGAGTATCATATTAGTAATGCAACGGGACGGGAACGTATAGTAACCGGAAACAAGAAAGGAAACATATTAGGTAATCGTACAGGGAGACAGAACAGACAACACGCTCACCGATCGGTGGCAATACAGGACAGATAGAGAGAAACGGAAAAGGGAGTACATACAATAAAACGGGCGGCGAACGCGTGGACGCGATCAGACAATAGGGTACAGGGTGATCGGATGTCACGGTCGTGACAGTATCCCCCTCTTAGGGCCGAGCCCATGAGGCTGCAATGCGTATTCCACACCGAGTGTGTGCGGCCATTGTCTGGGTTTGAAAATCGGTTAGGGCGTATATAAGACTGGCCTTCGGTGACGGTAGCCCAACAAATCCTCTTCTTTCATATCTTACTTGATTAACCATGTCCACTGGCAACAACAACACCGATTGGACACACGTCGCTTCGCCCGAGTTGGAAGGGAAACCGACCGACTTGATACAAGTCCAGATCGCGAAGTTCGACGAGCAATCGCGGAGACGTCGGGAGCGATTGATGAAACAGGCGGCCGAGCAAGAGGCGAAGAGGTTGGCAGAAGAGGCTGTGAAGAAGAAGGCTGAGGAGGAGGCGAGGAGAGTCGCCGAGGAGAAGCGGAAGGCCGAGGAGCAGGCGAAGAAGGTCGCCGAGGCGAAAGCGTGGGCCGACTTCGAGGCAAGGCGCAAGGCTGAGGCGGAGGTGAGGGTGAAGGAGAAGGCCGCGTCGCTGGCGGCTGGGGAGGAGATGTGGGCACGATTGGGGGGAAAGCCCAAGGTGCGTGGTCGATTAATAATTTTATTTGATTTCACTGACTTATTATTTGGTTAGCCTCGCCAAGTCACTGCTCGTTCCAACACGGGCATTATGGGGTTCAAGCCCCCTTGTGACCGATGCAGGCGGAGCAGCGACAGCGGTGGGTGCGAGCTGGCCAACGGAGCGCGCACACCAACGTGCGGTCGGTGTCAACGATCTAAGGTAAAGTGTACCTTCAACGTGTCATCGTCGGCGTTGGAACGGTCGGCGAGCGGAGAGAAGAGAAAACAGAGCGAGAAGGCGGTGGAGGTGGAAACATCGCCGAGAGGAGGCGAGAAGAGGAAGCAGACGAAGAAAACAATCGCCGAGGCCGCGAGTACGGAGGAGATCAAGGCGGCAATGGGAGGATTCTCGGTGGCTGGGCCATCGAGTCGACCAGACCCAGTCGCGCTGGTCCTAGACCGCTGACTCAGGGAAATCGTTGCGGCGATTGACCGCAACACCAGAGAGCTGGCGAAGCTCGGTCGAAAGGTGGAAGGGGTCGCATGGGAGACGAAGAGGGTGGCCGACGCTAAGGACCCGAAGGGCAAGGGCAAGGCGATGCCCGAGGAGAGCGAGGAGCAGCAAGAGTCAGACGAGACGGACGGGGAAGGCGAAGAGTCGGGGGACGAAGACGGAGAAGGCGAGTCCGAGTAATTGGACTGTACTTATAATTGTAATTAGTTTTCTTTTTCTTTTTACTTTGTTTTCTACACTGCCAATAGACTTTGTTCGGTGACTTAGACAACTCAGCGTGAGAGGCTTTCTAAGGGGCCTGGCTTAGTCGGATAGGCTTTATGATAGTCGGCCACGAGTTCTGAGGCGTGTCCGAGCTCGGTCGCGATCAACCAAGATGTTTCTTCATTGGTACCTTTGTAACCAGCCCATCTAACTAGGTAGAGGAGTGGGCATTGGCGTCGACGTCGGTCGAACTTTGAGTCGAGGATCTCGGTGATCTCGAACTCGGGTTCGCCGTCGACTTCGATGGGAGGTGGTGGAGGTTGTGACCGATTCGGTATTGTATTCGGTGTCGCTGGTTCGAGTTGTGAGACGTGGAAGACGGGGTGGACAGCACACATAGAGTCGGAGAGACAGATCGTGAATGATAGAGTGCCAACTTGGGCGATGATTGGGTAGGGACCGAGATTCTTCTCAGAGAGTTTCTTTGACGGTCGGGTAGACCTAAAGTACTTGGCTTTGACAAATACTTGATCACCGACTTTGAAATCGGGTGCGGGTGATCTTCTGGTGTCAGCAGGGCCTTGGTACCTTTTCTGGGCAGCAGCCATCTCTTCACGTAGGTACTCATGCAGTGACTCTAAGTCAACTGCGTATTCCCTTGCCCGAGCCAATGAGAGATCGCGCTCGGGGTGCACAGCGAGGTTCGGGTGATATCCTTTGTTCGCGAAGAACGGTGATACACCGGTCGTAGCGCTAGGGGCATTGTTGTAGGCGAACTTGGCGAGAGGTAGTAGGTCCGACCAATTGTCCTGCTGGTAATTGCAGTACATCCTGAGGTATTGCTTGAGTGTTTGATTAGCTCGCTCGGTCTGTCCGTCACCTTCTGGGTGATAGCCCGAAGTGAAATGTAATTTCATATCTAAGGCCTTACCGAGTGAACGGAAGAAATGGGAGACGAACTCTGAGCCTCGGTCAGACGTTACATGCACGGGGATGCCGTGCTTAGCGAAGACGTGGAGTAGGAAGAGCTGTGCGAGCTCGGGGGAGGTTATTGTGTCGTGAGTCGGGATGAATATGGCTTGCTTTGATAGTCAGTCAATGACTACCAGAATGGCTGTGAAGCCGGATGAGGATGGGAGTTGCTCAATGAAATCCATCGAGATGGAATTCCATGGTCGGTCGGGGACCGGTAATTGCTTGAGCATCCCATAGGGTCAGTGACGTGGTGTCTTAGCTCGGGCGCAGGCCGTGCAGGACTTGACGTAGTCCTTTACGTATGTACGAATGCCTGGCCATGTGTATTCGCAACGAATGAGCTCTAGAGTGCGATTCTGACCGAAGTGTCCCGATAGGGGATGGTCATGCTTGTATCTGAGGACACGAAGACATAGGTCATCGGCCTCGGGGACGTATATGCGACCATCGAGACGTAGATAGCCAGTCTCATCGGTCGACCATCGGGGATTCGATGTGTCCGAGAGGTGGGTTTTAGCAATGGGATTGGTCGGGAGTTTGGCTAGGATATCGGCATGGAGACGCTCGACGTCCATGAGTGCACTTGCTCTGAGTACTGGAGCGTGTAGGTATGTCGCGCGAAGGGAATCGGTGAGCTGTTCAGCCGTGAACACCGGTCGGAGGTTCTGTGGATTGACTCGGGCGAAGCCCCTATCCCCCTCTTTGGGGTAGACGTCCCAGCGTCTAGTCAAGGCGTCGGGCTTTGCACCAAGTTTACCAGGTCGGAAACGAATGATCAGGTTAAAGGAGGAGAGGTATTCCGACCATCGGGCTTGCCGACGGGTGAGAACCTTAGAGGTAGAAAAGTACTCCAAATTTTTGTGGTCGGTCACGACGTCAATCGGGAAGGCAGGGCCCTCTAGGTAATGACGCCAGGTCCTGAAGGCTTCGAAAATAGCGAGGAGCTCCTTGTCGTGTGTATCGTAGTTCAGCTCGGGCGCGGTTAGAGTGCGAGAATAGAACGCAATCGGTCGTATCTCGTCATCCGAACCTGTGATGGATAGGATACTGGCGATCGCGTAGTCCGAAGCGTCGGTCTCGACTGTCAGTTGGGCGCCTGGCTGGAAATGGGTAAGGATGGGAGCTGTGGTGAAGGCCTTCTTGAGTTGGTTGAATGACCGTCGGCAAACGTCGGAGAAATCCCAGGGGGCATCTTTCCGTGTCAACTGAGTTAGTGGGACCACTATATCGGAGTAGTTGAATATGAATCGACGGTAAAAGTTTGCGAAGCCGAGGAAGGACTGAATGTCCTTCACCTTGCGAGGCTCGGGCCAATCGCAGATTGTCTTGACTTTGTCTTGCGACATTGTCAAACCATCGGGGGAAAGGAAGTACCCGAGGTACTCCACCGAGTCCGAATGGAACTCACACTTTTCAGGTTTGGCGTAGAGCTTGTGCTGGCGGAGTCGCCTAAGCACTTCCCGAACGTGTTCAGTATGGTCCTCCATGTTGTCTGAGTAGACTAGGATATCGTCGAGGTAGACTACGACGCAGACATTGAGCATGTCCGCGAAGACCGAGTTGACGAACCGCTGAAAGGCTGCAGGGGCGTTGGTGAGACCGAAGGGCATCACCTGCCACTCATACGAGCCATAGCGAGTCCTGAAGGCGGTTTTCCACTCATCACCTTCGGCAATGCGAACCAGGTGGTAAGCATGTCAAAGATCAATTTTCGTGTAGACCTTTGCTTGACTCGGAGAGTCGAGTAGGTCGGAGATGAGGGGTAGGGGATACCGATCCTTCTTTGATATTTTGTTGAGTCCTCGGTAGTCGACGCAAAGTCGGAGAGAGCCGTCCTTCTTCTTTACGAAGAGGACAGGGGCTGCATGGGAGGATGAGGTCGGACGGATGAAACCAAAGCATAGATTTTCGTCGATGAATCCCCAAAGGGTTTCGAGTTCGACGGGGGAGAGAGAATAGAGTCTTCCGGGTGGTAATGGCGCTCCTTCTTCCAGTTCTATCTTAAGGTCATATTCCCGATGAGGTGCGAGTACCGATGCTTTCGCCTTACTAAAGACATCGGCAAAGTCGTGGTATGCCTCGGGGACAGAGGAAAGGTCGGGAGCAATGTCGACCGACGCAGCGCGAAAGCTACCGTCAGGCTTCAGCTGGACAGAGAACTGTTGAGAGCCATCGAGCTGGCAGGCCTTTAGAAAGGCTGCAGCGTTGATGAGAGCGATAGGTGGTGCCCGAAGACCGGGAGCCTGAGGCGAGTCGGTCGTGGAAGGAGACGAGACTGATGTGTCGTCGAGTCTCAGCACGCTCGGTGAGGGTGCGACAGGGTCGGGGAGTGAGCTCGGGGTTGGCACTTGCTGCGTAGATGTTCTGAACTTAATACTGCTCAATACCCAGTCAATCGATGGATTGTATCGGGTGAGCCAGTTGTGTCCGAGAACAATCTTACAGTCAGAGTCCAACGGGGTGACATAAAATGTCATTGGGGTGACGTCGCCAGAGGGAAAACGGATAGGTAGATCGGTTGCTTCGGTAATTATGGTGGTGGTGGTACCGTCGAATAGACGGAGAACGATCAGGGATACCGAGTAAGTGGAAAGAGTGTTCATATTTGCAAATGACGGATCTACAAAACAGTGGGTAGAACCCGAATCTACTAACGCAGGAAAAGACTGTATATCGCGGTCACTGATAGTAACCTGAGGTCGGAGAGAGTTTGGGTCGGAAAGAGCGGCTGCGTTGAGTCGGGCCTCCATTAGTGCACAGTCGGGAACAATGCAACTCCCACTCTGTGCGGAGTCTCGGGAGTTGCTATCTATTTTTTTGCCTCGGTGGAGGCCATCGGTTTGGCTTCCGACGTGTTCGTGGTAGCGGCAGTAGCTGCCCTAGCCTTGGCTGCTCGAGAGCCTGACTTGGGGCAGTCCTTGGCCTTGTGGCCAGTTGCTCCACAGAACATGCACAGATTCATGTCGAACCTGCGCTTGCGTTCCTCAGAGGTCAGCTTGCCGTCCTTGCCGAGCTTGTCCGAAAGCTCAGCAGTCTTGCCCGACTTGTTGGCTTTCTGAGTCGGGGTTGACGACGAAGAGGACTGGGCAGTGTTGCCCGAGGATTTACCCTTGTCGGTCTTACCCGACTTGGTGTTGGGGGTGTTGGTACTAGTGCTGGTAGAGGTCTTATTCTGACAAGCGACCTCCTCCTTGCGTTCCCAATATCGGGCATCGATCTCCTGTGTGAGGACGTGAAGACCGTTCAGAGTGCGCGGTTTACCGACGCGGCTTATCTCGTCCTTGATTCGGTCGGGGAGACCTGTGTAGAAGTGATGACGCAGGGCGCCATCGCCATAGCCCCGAACCTGAGACGCGATACAGTTGAAGTCAACCACGTATCAATTGGCACGATGGTTTTCCTTCATATGGAGGTGGTCGAGCTGATGCTCGGCGTCGGCAACAGGGTCGTGGGGACTGAAGGTGGTTTGGAGTTCAATGACGAACTCTTCCCAATCGGTCATCCAGATCGGACGGTTGAGGGGGTCTCCTGCACCGAGTAGGTCTGGCTCGAACCATTCGAGAGCCATTCCTTTGAGGTACGATTGCGCGAACGTGACCTTGGTTCGGTCAGTGCGAAAAGCCTTTGGTCAGTCCTGGAAGTTGAGCTCGCACTGGACTAAGAATGTGCGAAGCTTCTTTGGATCGGTACCATTGAAGGTATCGGGTTCGCGCACCTTGGTGCGAGACAAAGACTCAGATGAGCGCGAAGACCGCGCGAGTCTGTCGATAGCGATGGAGAGGTTGTTAAAGATGACTAGACCGGCCTCTTCTTGGTCGGGGATGCCTTCAATGGGGTCTTCACCGCCATCATCAGGGTTGGGGTCGTTGGGGTCGTCGGGACCATCACCTCCGGGACCATCATCACCGGGATGGTCATCACCTAGGTCATCGCCGACATCTTCGACGAAGGCCCCAGGTGGGCGACGTTGAGCGGGGGAGGAGGCTCTCCGAGCGGAGAAGCCTTGGAACTGGGAGACAGAGTCGGGTGAGCGCCTGAGGCTAGTCAGAGCGCTCAATGCAGCAGCCCGACGAGTGTCGGATGCTGAGGGTTCTGGGTTGTTTGCGCGAGCAGTGCGCGAGCGAGTTTGAATTGTCCTGGACATGGGTGATTGTGAACTTGTACAAGGCTAGAGTTTGAATATACTGTCAAGACTGGTTCTTCACCGATCTGATCTCTACGGGGGGTCTGGGGGTCAGAAGTTGGCCTAGCGGTAAGACCGAGATACTACGTAGCGTAGTCGCGCTTCCCGAGTAATAGGAAGGCCGACCGAGGGTCTAACAGAGAGCCCGAGGGTAAACGGTCTACGACCGAGTGCTTGCACGAGACAGAGACGGAGAGTGCGAAGGGAGAACAGAGGAGAAGTATCTTATTCGATATTCGAACTGAACTACAACAGACCGAGTATCTAGGTATTTATACTGAGTGGAACGGATGAGGCGATGTACGGGAAGTCGGGATTACCGACGAATGACAAGCGCAGTCGCGCTGCGCACTGAGTAAGTACGGTAAGTGCGATAACCGGATTACCGATGAGTATCATATTAGTAATGCAACGGGACGGGAACGTATAGTAACCGGAAACAAGAAAGGAAACATATTAGGTAATCGTACAGGGAGACAGAACAGACAACACGCTCACCGATCGGTGGCAATACAGGACAGATAGAGAGAAACGGAAAAGGGAGTACATACAATAAAATGGGCGGCAAAAGCGTGGACGCGATCGGACAATAGGGTACAGGGTGATCGGATGTCACGGTCGTGACAGCAGGGACAAGTAGGTAAAGGGAACTAGGTTGAAAGAGGACAAGTAAGGGTTGGAGGTGGACTTAACTAATGTTAATGTTGAAGCAATACCTATATATGTAGAGGAACTGCTACTCCAACTCACCTGTTGGGTGGAGTGCACAACCAGAGATGGTAGCGGTAGCTGGTCAAGAGCTGTTATATTATATAAGCGATGAACGTTGTTTATATACAACAAATAGTGTGACACGTGACTGTGACACGTGACGTGTGACATGTAACATCTACTCTAAAGAGGACTATTACTAAGTCTACACTAATATGGGTCGCAGTCTTGTGCGCACTTCGTTGACGGTTTACGCCGGGTGCACGTGTGACTTCAACACTCCCCCTTGCTGTGCTGCACGTAGAGCACTTCAGTGAATAAGGCACTAGATGCTGCCAGAGGGAAATTGTAAGCCTAGTTGAGCTCTGAACTTCGCGAATTTCTCGTGTGGTAAGTTCTTGGTGAGCAGATCAGCAGGATTCTCAGCACCATCAATGAAGAATAGTTCCACGTTACCTTTCGGGACTGACTCGCGGATTCCGTGGTAGCAGATGTCGATGTGCTTGGAGCGAGGTTCTGTTACAGGGTTGGATGCCATGAATATGGACCCCTGATTATCACCGCAAATCGGGATAGCTTTCAGCTTATAGCCGAGCTCACCGAGTAAACTCCAAATCCAGGTAACTTGGCGAGCGCAATCGCTCAAAGCCATGTATTCAGCCTCAGTGGACGAGTACGCAATGGTCTTCTGCGCACAAGAAGTCCAACTGATCAAGCCATCTGCAAGCTTCAGGTAGAAACCTGTTTGCGAGAGGTGAGAGGTAGGGTCTGATCCCCAATCTGAGTCCATGCATGCAATCAGGCCAGCACCGGATCCACCATTGTACACTAGGGAGTAATTAGGTGTACTAATCAAGTAGTGACAGATATAAAGCGCTTTGGACAGGTGGTCCTGGGATGGGTTCGCGGCATGGTGCGAGAGATGCGTGACTGCAAAGGCAATGTCGGGCCTAGTGCCTAACATGAGGTACAGAAGGGACCCAATAACCGTCTGGAAACGGGAGTGGAGTTCTGCATCAACAGGCTCTGTATTTTTGGCAGCATAGTAGCCAGCCGGCAGTGGGGTGCTTGCAGACTTTGCATTGAGCATGCCGCAGTGTTCGATGACCTTTTGTAGGTACGTGCATTGGTCCAGGTGGATAGCATGACCTTTGCGAGTGATTTGCATATGGAGAAACTCCTTAGGTTCTCCAAGGTCTCTGCACTCCCATTTGCGCATGAACTGCGCTTTGATGGCATCAACAACAGCCCTGTTAGGGCCGCAGAATAGTGCATCGTCAACATAGATAATACCAATGACGATGTTGGTGCCTTTCTTCTTGTAGAAGAAGATGCCTGCTTCAGACTTAAGGCACTCAAACCCAAGCTCCTTGAGAGACTCATCGAGTGTGTGCCACCAAGCTAGGCCAGCCTGTTTAAGGCCATAGAGGGCACACCAGAGGCGGAGCACTTTGCGCTCTTGCCCAGGAACTGCAAAACCTTCAGGTTGTTCCATATAGATCTCTTCGTCGAGCTTGCCATACAAGTAGGCGCTCCGAACATCGAGTCCAGTGATATACCAGTTTTCAAGTGCATGAGGCGCACTGTTTCAAAGCACACGACTGGTGAGAAGACCTGGTCAAAATCTAATCCCTCGACCTGGGAGAAGCCTTTCGCTACTAAGTGGGCTTTCTTGTGGCCATCCGACTTGACGTCGACGACCCATCGATTCTTAATGACCTTCCAGTCTCGGGGACAGTCAACTAGCTCAAAGACCTTGCGCTTTTGCAGCACGTTGAGCTCTTCTTGGCAAGCAAGTCACCAGAGTTTCTGCTCAGCTTGGGGTAAGCGAGCGATGTCCTTGTAGGACCAGTTGCGGACACTCTCATATTGAGGCTCGCTGGTTGTGAGGGCTTTGCCCATCAGGTATCGGACTAGGTTTGCTCCCCCTTCCTCGCACATCTTTTGCACATCTTCCTCACTGGGCGTTGCAGAGGTGTTGGGGAAACCACCAGGGATATGGTCTGGTGTGTCCGGTTGTGGGGGCCTAGGGGCCTCACCCACTGTTTCTCGCCATTGAGAGGCACTTTTGATATCCCGGAGTTGCTCAACGGGATGTCGCCGCTCACCATACATGTTACCGGGGCGCAATGGCGCTCTACGTTCACGTTGGGGGCGGGCAGGGATATTTACTGCAGGGGGTTGTGGCGCATTCTGGCGGCGTTCAGCTCAGCCAGGGCGCTGCGGTGCCGGGGGTGGTGGGTTTCTTGCCGGTGAAGGCGTTCTTGGTGCTGGTGGAGGCACTGGAGATGGCGTATGGGGAGGATTTATTTGGTTAGGCTCTTCCTCAGGAGCCTCAGGTTCCTCGCGCTTTGGATCGTCATCCTGCGCTTGGGGATGTGGGTAGCCATGGTCGTGTTCCACATCGTCATCACTGTCGATATCATCAGGGGGATTCCCTGGTCGATCGGTGGTAGGTTTTGGATTTACCCTTCCAAAAGGGTTCTTGAGAGGTTCGCACCTGTTCTTAGGGCAGCGAGGGAAATGACGCTCATCAAAGACAGTGTGAGCAGCGGTGAACACTGCATTGGTGGAGCGCATGAACAAAAAGTTGTGCTCATTGCCTGGGGCAACACCGACGTAAGTCATTAGCTCCGACTTGGGAGCCATCTTATTTGCTCTAGCCGAGGCTGGGAGGTAGACAAAGGCTCCACAGCCAAATACATGGAGGTGGTCGATGTTAGGCATCTCCCCCTTAAGCATTTCATGGGGGGTGCACCATCGCAGGCGAGCTACCGGAGTACGGTTGTAAATGTGGGTTGCGTGAGCGAACACAAATTCCCACCAGGAGTCAGGAATGCAGGCTTGATGCCGCATAGACTCAGCTTTGTCCATGAGAGTGCACCCTAAACGCTCGGCGTGGCCATTCTGCATGGGGGTTCTTGGAGCACTTTGATATATTTTAATTCCTTTCTCAAGGAGTGCTCGATCAAATAGATCAGATTTATACTTTCCGCCGGCATCGGACATCCATCCAATGACGTGCATATCATGTTGGACGCACTCACCCAAGTGCTCCATATGCCAGGCGCTACTGCACACCTTATTTCTATGGGTGAAATGCTCCAGCGTAACTACAAAGTCACTGGTGATAAGCGAGGCATTAGCCTCGTTCATAAAGCAGAACGCCTATGGTTTGGGCCAGACCCAGAAGATGATCGCAACATCATTTTTGGGATTAGATCTATCCCGATAATTAGATCTAACTATATTGCCTCTGTGAGCAAAGTCAATTACGACATTATGCACTGGAGATTTGGGCACCCCTCTAAGGAAGTACTCCAACGTGCGCAAAAGCATATGCAGCGCTTCCCGGAGATCCACTTTCCTACTGAGGACTGTGTTTGCCCTGGATGTGCTCTTGGCAAGATGCCCAATCGAGTTTTCCCAGAGAATGAAAGACGTGCTTCCAAGCCCTTTGAGCTGGTGCACTCCGATCTCAAATCCTTCCCGGTTACGTTGTACCAGAAGTTTAAATATGTTATCACCTTCTACGATGACTATACCTCTCATGCCTGGACTATGCCTCTTTGCTCCAAAGCTGCAGCAATTATGGCTGCCAAAGATTTCCTCAAAATGGTGCACGTCCAACATGATATGCATGTCATTGGATGGATGTCCGATGCCAGTGGAGAATATAAATCCGATCTGTTTGATCGAGCACTCCTTGAGAAAGGAATTAAAATATATCAAAGTGCTCCAAGAACCCCCATGCAGAATGGCCACGCCAAGCATTTGGGGCGCACTCTCATGGACAAAGCTGAGTCTATGCAGCATCAAGCCTGCATTCCTGACTCCTGGTGGGATTTGTGTTCGCTCACACAACCCACATTTATAACTGTACTCCGGTAGCTCACCTGCGATGGTGCACCCCCCATGAAATGCTTAAGGGGGAGATGCCTAACATCGATCACCTACGTGTATTTGGCTGTGGAGCCTTTGTCTACCTCCCAGCCTCGGCTAGAGCAAATAAGATGGCTCCCAAGTTGGAGCTTATGACCTATGTCGGTGTTGCCCCTGGCAATGAGCGCAACTTTTTGTTTATGCGCTCCACCAATGCAGTATTTACCGCTGCTCACGCCGTCTTTGACGAGTGTCACTTCCCTTGCTGCCCCAAAAACAGGCGCGAACCTCTCGAGAACCCTTTTGGAAGGGTAAATCCAAAACCTACCACTGATCGACCAGGGAATCCCCCTGATGATATCGACAGTGATGACGATGTGAAACACGACCATGGCTACCCACATCCCCAAGTGCAGGATGACGATCCAAAGCGCGAGGAACCTGAGGCTCCTGAGGAAGAGCCTAACCAAATAAATCCTCCTCATACGCCATCTCCAGTGCCTCCACCAGCACTGAGAATGCCTTCACTGGCGAGAAACCTGCCACCTCCGGCACCGCAGCACCCTGGCCGAGCTGAACGCCGCCAGAATGTGCCATGACCCCCTGCAGTGAATATCCCTGCCCACCCCCAACGTGAACATAGAGCGCCATTGCACCCCAGTAACATGTATGGTGAGTGGCGACATCCCATCGAGCAACTCCGGGATATCGAAAGTGCCTCTCGATGGCGAGAAACAGTGGATGAGGCCCCTAGGCCCCCACAACCAGACACACCAGACCATGTTCCTGGTGGTTTGCCTGACACCTCTGCAATGCCCAGTGAGGAAGATGTGCAAAAGATGTGCGAGGAAGGAAGAGCAAACCTAGTCTGATACCTGATGGGCAAAGCCCTCACAACCAGCGAGCCTCAATATGAGAGCGTCCGCAACTGGTCCTACAAGGACATCGCTCGCTTACCCCAAGCTGAGCAGAAACTCTGGCGACTTGCTTGCCAAGAAGAGCTCAATGTGCTGCGAAAGCGCAAAGTCTTTGAGCTAGTTGACCATCCCCAAGACCAGAAGGTCATAAAGAATTGATGGGTCTTTGACGTGAAGTCGGATGGCCGCAAGAAATCGGATGGCCGCAAGAAAGCCCACTTAGTAGCGAAAGGCTTCTCCCAGGTCGAGGGATTAGATTTCGACCAGGTCTTCTCACCAGTCGTGCGCTTTGAAACAGTGCGCCTCATGCTTGCGCTTGCCGCACTTGAGAATTGGTATATCACTGGACTCGGCGTTTGGAGCGCCTACTTGTATGGCAAGCTCAATGAAGAGATCTACATGAAACAACCTGAAGGTTTTGCAGTTCCCGGGAAAGAGCGCAAAGTGCTCCACCTTTGGCATGCCCTCTATGGCCTCAAACAGGCCAGCCTAGCTTGGTGGCGCACACTCAATGAGTCTCTAAAAGAGCTCGGGTTTGAGCACCTTAAGTCTGAAGCAGGCATCTTCTTCTACAAGAAGAAAGGCACCAACATCGTCATTGGTATCATCTATGTTGACGACGCTCTATTCTGCGGCCCTAACAAGGCTGTTGTTGATGCCATCAAAGCACAGTTCATGCGCAAATGGGAGTGCAGAGACCTTGGAGAATCTAAGGAGTTTCTCCATATGCAAATCACTCACAAAGGTTGCGCTATCCACCTGGATCAATGCGCGTACCTACAAAAGGTCATCGAACGCTGCAGCATGCTCAATGCAAAGTCCGCAAGCACCCCACTGCCGGCTGGCTACTATGCCGCCAAAAATACAGAGCCTGTTGATGTGGAACTCCGCTCCCGTTTCACATAATGCACCTGCATTGTCCCATACAACACGGACAGACAAAGCTGACAATTGGCTGTTCTACATGGCCAGCTGGGATAGGTCCCAGCTTGTTACGACCATGTCCAACTCCGGATCTTATCCGGTTACTCCGGTCGCATTGCAGCCCCATAGCTCAACTCCGGTCGTTCTCAGTTACTCCGGTCACGGTCACGCAGATACGCTTCTGCTAACTACGACCCTTGGTCTAGTCTGCATCCAGCCCTTACTACACTTGCCCGTCTACCCTGCCTTGACGTGAGTTCTCCGTGAACTCGATATATCCTGTACCTTGTAGCATTTTCACCGGACCTGATTTATTTTACCCGGACCTGACTTTATTTTCACCGGACCTGACCTAGTCCCAACTCTGGTCATCCCTTGTCCGCTATTAGGTTGTTTACTTGTCACCGTATGTACTCGACCCTAGTTTCTACTTAGTATAAGTACCCTCTAGTTTACCTTGTAGACCTCAGTCTGAAATCAACATAAGTCACTACTCCTGTTCTCGTCCATCTCCGTCTCCTTCCCTTGACCGGAACCTACGCAAGGGGTCAACGCTCGTTGTCCTTAGTCGTTGAACCCAATCGGTCACCAACTCCGGCCGGACTAATCTCTTGTCCAGCATCTGCCCTCCTCCTTCGTCCGCTTTCGTCCGGACTTGACCGGACCCCCTACCGGAGTAGACCCGGACTTGACACAGCTATGGTGCATCCCCATGCCATATGAGTGGGCTAATGTAAGCAGTTTCACCATGCAATATTGGTGGCTCATGGAGAGGTTGTCACCAAGCAATATCAGTGGGCTGACACACTGGTACGCTAGATCAGAATGGACTGCAGCAAAAGGGCCTTATGCAGCCGGCATTGAGGCCAAATGATTGCAGCAGGGCAGCTGCCATAGCAATGTGGCCAGAGGTGAATGCCACAGGGTTGCCGCGGCATTGAGGCCAAATGATTGCAGCAGGGCAGCCGCTGGCCAGAGGTAAATGCCACAGGGTTGCCACGGCATTGAGGCTGAATGATTGCAGCAGGGCGCTGCCGTAGCAATGCGGCCAGAGGTGAATGCCACAGGGTTGCTGCAACATTGAGGCCGAATGATTGCAGCAGGGCACTGCCATAGCAATGTGGCCAGAGGTGAATGCCACAGGGTTGCCATGGCATTGAGGCTGAATGATTGCAGCAGGGCAGCCGCCATGGCATTGTGGCAAAGGACTAGGGTAGTAGTTGCAGCAATGTGGCCAAAGAACCCATACACTAAATTGGTGTCTCACAATGTGTCAAGCCCACTATGATGGTGTCCCATTATTACATGACAGCCCCAGGAACATGATCATCTATAGGATCAGGGGGCCCTGGAGATGGTGTATTCTATTCTACTATGGAGCCCTAGCCATGCGAATGAATAGAAGGGCTGCAGTGCCAGTGTTGCATACTTTGCATCAAGCTGTGGAATTGGTGTCCTGTTTCTGTTGGTGGGCTGATAGAATGGTGTGTCCCATATGTTTTATTGGGCTGTAGGGTTGTTGCCCTGGCCTTGGTGTAAAGCCACATATATAGTGTCCCTTGCTTCCCAATGGGCTGCATATAGGGTGTACCCTTCAGAGTAGCAAGCCATGGGGGTGGTGTCCCATGACTATGAGCAGGCCCTGGAGTCAGTGTCATTTATATAGTCAGGGTGGCCAGCATATGGGTATGATGTCCCATAGCATTAGATGGGCCCTAGTAAAGGTGTTATATAGCTATGTGGGGAAACCTTGCAAGTATATTTCAAAGTCACAGGTTATGAATGTGGTATCCCAGAGCATGAAGCAAGCCCTCAATGTGGTGACAACTATGTAGTCAGGCAGGCCTGTATGTTGGCTTCCCCTTCGGTATGATGGGCCATGAGGTTGGCATTCCAGTATACCCAACAGGCCCTAGATACCATGTTCATTGTCTAAATGTAGTGCCGCATATATGCAGCTCTCATAGTACCATTAAGCCAGGATGCAGCAGTACATACATGTGGCACTACACTTTCAGCACAAGCCTGGATGCGGCACAACATGGCACAGCAGAACAGCAGCACAACATACTATCGGCACTACAAACATACTGCATTACAGAATTGCGGCACTACAGGATCAGCACAATATACATATCATTGGTGTACCATGGCACTGATGGATTATGAAAATATGGTTGCTGGACATATGTTTTGAGAAGAAAGGTCCACAGGAGTCCAAATATGGCTGCGGGAATAATGCTCTGGCATGCTCCGGCCACAGCAACAATGTCCCAGACACATAGTACCAAGTACAACATGAGCTGGGCAAGTAAAACAGTGATGATCATGTATTAAGCAAATATCATTGCCGGACATATGTTGTGAGCAGAAAGGTCTGCAGGAGTCTAAATATGGCCATGGGAATAATGCTTCGGCATGCTCCGGCGGCAGTAACAATGTCCTGGACACATAGTATCATATACAACATGAGCTGGGCAAGTAAAACAGTGATAATCATGTATTAAGCAAATATCATTGCCAAACATATGTTGTGAGCAGAAAGGTCCGCAGGAGTCTAAATATGGCCATGGGAATAATGCTTCGGCATGCTCTGGCCACAGCAACAATATCCTGGACACATAGTATCATATACAACATGAGCTGGGCAAGTAATCATGTATTAAACAAATATCATTTCCGAACATATGTTGTGAGCAGAAAGGTCCGCAGGAGTCCAAATATGGCTGCGGGAATAATGCTCCGGCATGCTCTGGCCGCAGAAACAATATCCCGGACACATAGTACCAAGTACAACATGAACTGGGCAAGTAAAACAGTGATAATCATATATTAAGCAAATATCATTGCCGGACATATGTTGTGAGCAGAAAGGTCCGCAGGAGTCCAAATATGGCTGCAGGAATAATGCTCCGGCATGCTCTGGCCATAGCAACAATGTCCTGGACACATAGTAGTATCATATACAACATGAGCTGGGCAAGTAAAATAGTGATAATCATGTATTAAACAAATATCATTGCCAAACATATGTTGTGAGCAGAAACGTCTGCAGGAGTCCAAATATGGCTACAGGAATAATGTCCTGGCATGCTTCAGCCATGGCAACAATGTCCCCGACACATAGTACCATGTACAACATGAGCTGGGCAAGTAAAACAGTGGTAATCATGTATTACGCAAATGTTGTTGCCGGACATATGTTATGAGCAAAAAGGTCTGCAGGAGTCCCAATATGGCTGCAGGAATAATGCTCTGGCCCCTTC